>VSMD01032248.1:0-42078 GCA_008750895.1 Mirza zaza | reverse complement strand
GCGGGGCTTTGCAGGCTTCCCGCCCTCACGGCAGCCGGTGCACGCTGGGCTTGGGGGCGGGGCTTTGCAGGCTTCCCGCCCTCACGGCAGCCGGTGCACGCTGGGCTTGGGGGCGGGGCTTTGCAGGCTTACCGCCCGCACAGCCGGCGCCCCGCTGGGCTTGGGGGCGGGGCTTTGCAGGCTTCCCGCCCACACGGCAGCCGGCGCCACGCTGGGCTTGGGGGCGGGGCTTTGCAGGCTTCCCGCCCACACGGCAGCCGGCGCCACGCTGGGTTTGGGGGCGGGGCTTTGCAGGCTTCCCGCCCTCACGGCAGCCGGTGCACGCTGGGCTTGGGGGCTGGGCGGCGAGGGAGCGCCGGCCACCAGCAGTGTGGTCCTGAGGCCGCGCCTGGGTCCCCTAGGACACGTATCCAGGACCTGGCGTGGCGTGAACCTGCTTTCTCTGCTCTCGTCCGCGGGTCTGCCAGAGGAGCCGAGTCTGCTTGCAGCGCGAAGACCGCAAGGAAGACGGGAACCGTCTGTGTGGCGGTGGCGGTGGCCGTGGCTGTGGCGCGCACACGGGCTTGGAGCGCAGCCGACAGCAGGAGCGGCTCAGTGAGGTCCCTCAACAGGGCTGATGTAACCCGAGGAAACTCGGCCTGGGCCTTGCACGCGGAGCGGCCGCTCCCTGTGAAGGACAGCCGTGCAGAGGAACGTCTCGCCCACTCGTGGCCCGCCACACGCTTGTTTGATTTCTGTGCCAGTCCCAGTGGCGGGGGTGTGTGTGACAAGACAGGTTCTGTCTTCACGAGAAACGCACAGTCTCCATCCAGAAGCGCGGACGAGCCGCGCGCCGGGAGGGCGATCCAGGCTGCGCAGGCCGCGTGTGGCGGGCGGACGCGCCCAGAGGGTCGGAGGGAAAGGCCGCCGGCCGCCGAGTAGCCGCACCTGCGGCCCGCGCCGGCGCTGCAGCTTCAGAGCCAGCCGTGGCTCTGCCTGACGCGGCCTTCAGGGATCCTGCCACCTTACAGGGCAAACGGGAAGGCAAGATAAGCTCTTGTTTCTCACCAGTTCTGTCCCATGACTCGGCCTTTATGTCACTTTTCAGGAGACTGAGTTTGGACTTTGGAACATGGTACAGTCCCCACCCCCCATTTTTGTACTTACGGACTTTTATGTTTAATTGCTGATGACTCTCACACGTGCACTTACATAGGCAGGGAAATAATCATTAAAAGGGTTAGGCGTGAGGGAATAAGGGTAGGTGAACAGGAGTGAAACCCGGGGTTGGGCTGTTTTCCCCGTTGGCATTGGCAGCAAGCTCTGCGGCTATGGATAGAGAAGTCCAGGCCGTGCCCTGACGACAGGTGACCGACACGGAACTTCCAAGCCGTGCGAAGGGACCAGCGCTGGAGCTGCAGTCTTACCCCGGCGGAAAGAAGAGCTGAGTAACGACCAACCGAATGAGAGCAGAGGTTCCAGCAATGGTTAGCTTTGGCGATTTAAAAAATCTAGGTGTCCCGCCCACACTGCCAGCCCCTTAGATCAAAATCTGTCACGGTGGGTTCGCAGCTGTACTTTTTAAAGCCCCAGGTGACTGCCGTGTGCCATCGGGTTCAGAGGCATCTCTAGACCGGTGGTGTTTGACACACGACTGCCGCGCTAGAAAAAAAATTATTTTTCCCTGGGACCACTGTGTTTTATTACTAAAATAGAGTAATAGCTTCAAAAACAAAATGATCCTTTCTAATTTAATGAAAAACTTGTTATTTTTGATTGTTTTCTGTGAGTTATATGCAGTTCACTCGGCATTAGAATCAATTTTCACTGCATGCCGCTTGAGTTGTATGACTCATGACATACTTACTGAATTTGTTTCAGAGAATTGAGTCTTCACATCCTACACGAGGCCCCAGGCTCAAAACTAGCGTGAGTTAAATACAACTCACACAGCAGTTAATGTATTAAACTCTAATCCAATGGGGATTCTATTCAGCAGGTGAGGCTTAATTAATTCAGGCTTAATTTGGGCTAATTTAGCTTTAAGATGTGGCCCAGGCGCTGTGATTTCATCACGCTATCCAGGTGGTGCTGTCAGAGCTGGAACCCTGGGTTAGGGCAGGGGCTCCCAAACTTGTCTGAACGCTGGAAGCACCTGGCGAACTTGAAAAACTCCGGGTGCCTGTGTGCTGCCCCAGAGACCCAGATTTTGTGGGTCTGGAGTGTGGCTTGGACTCTGGAAGGTTTCGCAGTTTTCCCAGTTGATTCTAACATGCAGACAAGTTTGGAAGCCCCGGGATAGGGAATTCACATTTCAGCATGTCGTCCAGGTCATTCTTATGCGTGTTAAACGTAAGAGCCTTGGCTCTGGAGGAAAGTCGTGTTCAACTCTTTGCCAGCATGGGGGGCAGCTGCCTGCGAGGCTCTAGTTGTAATTCTGTGAGTACTCTTAGAACTCTAGCTAAATCCTCAGGCGAACGTTCGATTCACTGGATATAGGAGGATGCAGGTACACAGGAGAAAGACAGGTAGAAGAAAAAGTAGTAGACACGCCCAGACCCTTCCAAAGCAGTTCACCCCAATACGTTTATTCGGCTTGGCTGTGGGATTGCTAGGAGTTATGGATAAGGTAGAGGATTAATACAGAATAAGTAACTGATGGTAAGTAGGTATTTTTATTCTTTTTAGTCATCAGATTGGAAGTAATGATCTTTAGTGCTTACAAGTATTTATGTTTGTTTTAGTGAGGAGTTCTGCTTCTAGAGGAGAAAAATGAGGCTGCAAAAACTGTGATATCCATCTGTTTATTCTGACTGCCCAGCAGACTTCGTACACTTCTTCAGGAAAATACTCCCTTTTGTGAACTAGGATTTCTCAAACCAGAGCTGGTTTCTCTCCAGTCACAAAGTGACATGCTATGGCCACCTCCCATGGTGCAGAGGGGACTTGCCCGCCATGGGAGAGAATTAACCCAATTTGGGGAGATGCTGGGTGAACTACAGGCAGGAAGCTACACTGCTTCCCATTCCTGGGTATTCGGTTTTACTTTCAATTCCGTGAACCATCCTAGTACTGGTCCAGCAAATCACTTGTTTTGCTTAAGAGAGTTTGAATCGGCCACTTGCAGGACAAAGAGTGTCGGCCAGTCCAATACAGCACCATTCCCTTGACGTGCTGCTCTATGTGTGCGGGAGGAGGCACCGGCCTCCCCAGGTCAGCTTTGAGCAACTGGCAAATCTTGGTTACTGAAAACAGGGAGCCAGGTCATTACAGGGCAAGGAAAGCTCTGATGGTTCAGACGTGGGAGTGGGGCAGGAGGCTGGAAGCAGAGAAGAGACTCAAAATGCAAAAAAGGAGAAAAACCATCACGTGGATGTGAGCAGGCTGCTGGTTTCTCACAGCACCTACCAAACCACTGGGTTGCATCACTCGGGACCAAATTTCTTTGAACAAGTGTCAGTTTTGCAGCTGGCTGCACACTGGGTTTTGTTGGGCTTTTCAGGCAATAGTCATCAATATTTATACCATACTTTATAATTTGCAAAGTGTTTTCAGAGCTGTTATTTCATTTTCCAGATGAGGAAAATTGCTCAGAGTAAATCTGAGGCTCCCCCAAGATCCCAAATACAAAGGATTAGAACCAAGACTTTAATCCAGGATTTTCTAAATTCAAATCTGTGGCCTTTTCCATGCACCACTGTGTCTGCCCCAAGGAATAGGTGATATCACTGGGGAGATACTAGCAACTCCACCTACCAGGGAGATCTTTCCAGGAAAATATTTCTCTAACTTTATAATGAAAGCCAGCAAGAAACGAGGACTTGCTGCCACTGGTAGGGGACAGATGTGTGTTAGATGGGCCTTCATCTCAACAAATCAGTTCAACCTCAATCACGTAAGAGGTCAGTGGGCAGCTGTACAGCAAGACAGACCACACGAGAAGGAACCAGAAGTCTAGATCCTTGTCCAGTGTCATCACTAATTGCCGCACAACCTCCGGCAAACTTCTTAACTTTCCTGGGCCTTGGTTTCCTCATCTGTAAAATGAAAGGGTTGGACTAGATGATCTCTGAAGGCCCATCCACCCCTGTAATTCTGTGTTCTTTGCTAGAATGCTCATAGCAAATGTGCTGTGCTGTGCTTTATAGCTCACTATAATTACAGGGCTGGGAGTCAGAACAGCGACTCCTCAATCAGTTCACTGTCTGACTCCTGTTCAGTCGTGTAGGGCCAGGCTGGTTTTCTGTACATTAAATTTATGGCACTGCCACCCTTTCAGGAGAGGAGGTGAAGAAATTTCAGGTAATCTGTTCAGGTGAATAAGGCCAGAAAGCTATAAATAATAATGAGAGTAAGAACCGACTGCACACCTCATACTTCCCAAGGCAGGCGCACAGCAAATCCATCAGGTAGAAGGGGCCAGGGTTTGGTTTCACTGCCTTTTGTCAGATGAGGAAAGTGAGGCCCTGACAGTTTTCTATGATTTGGCCAAGGTCATCTTAAGACGGAGCTGGGACTATGACCCAGATATCCTGACCTTGATCCCTGCATTCCAATAGTCATGAAAAAAAGGTTTCCACTGAGTGACAGAACTCGTTATGTTCTCATTAGCACAATGCCTCCTTCTGATGACAGGGAAAGAGCTGGGATCACTCTTGCTGACAGGCATTAGAGAAAGCTGTATCATCAGGGTGCAAAAGCCACTTTCCAACGTTCTCTGTCTCTTTTTTGAACATTTACACAGGCAAGAGATATGTGCATCTTAGCTTCTACAATCACACAAGCTGAAGTGAAAAAAGAACTTAGGTTGAATTTAAATATACCTATCATTATTTCAAATTGTGTCTGGCCAAACAGAAATGGGATTTTTAGAATGTCGTCACCGGTTCTATCCCTTCATTACAAGGCTTGGTTGTGACTCCCGCTGGCTCTTTCATCTGAGCACATTTGCAATTTTGCTCTGCGTGACTCATCTTAAACTTTATTATCATGTTCACGGTAATAACGCAGGTTGACAACACTTTAAATAGTTGGGTTCCCATGATACAAGGCAATTAATTTTTATATTGCATCTTTGAATACAAAGTACTGAGACAGAGACTCTAAAGATCAAACCAAAAAGGTAGTGGTTTTGGGGTACAGGAATTGGATCCAGACACTATCATCAGAAGAGTTGCAATGTAGAAATAATGAAAAGAGAAACAGAGTAGGATGGAAGTAGTTAAGCACTAGAATGGAATATGGAGTAAGGCTGCTCAGGTATTTCTTTCTGGAAGTCTTGAAATGGTGACTGTTCTGGAGTTTTTCTTATGACATTGGAAGCACTGGCTGCATGGCTTGTAAAGTCCCTTTTCGCTGTGTATTTCTCTAGAAATAGGATTAAAAAATGACAAGACCTAGCTTACAGGGATATTCCTAAAAGGGGTCCACAAAGGACAAAGAGTAGGGATTATAAATCATGCTGGGATTAAAAAAGAGATGTTTCAAGTCGAATCCAGAAGGAATGGGGCTCTCCCTGCCTGGGGCGCAGGAGCTGTTGTTGTAGTGGAGAGCACAGACTGAGCCCAGGAAGACGGCAGAGTGGAAAGGTGAGGACAGATGGAGGTATGCCAGGGGCAGGTACACCAAACAGACTGAAAGGCATGGTTGCTAACCTCAGAACTTTCCAGAAAAGTAAGGGAAGAAGGTAGGAACGTGGGAGGAAGAAAGAGATTTTGCCATGGATTCTTGAGACTTTGACTTAGAAGGGACTAGTCGTCGCAACTGTGGTGTTGGTACCACTGGTCTGGTTTGGGACAGAGTCATGGTAGAAACAGTTTGTCTTCCCAGTGGTGGGCTCCTCCACTGCTCTCAGCCGCTCCTGCCCTTTTGCCTTCCAACCTCTAGTGCGCTTGAACTTCCTCAGATCAAAGATGATTCCACGAGTTCTATGGTTTCATGATGAGGTTTGATTTTAACTCCATCTGGTTTTCCTGTCTCCTGCTGTTACCAACCGTGTTTATTTCAAGTGTAAGGTAAGTGCAAAGAAATGCGTTTCCTCACCTCAGGGTGTGTGCACTTTCATTTCATGGGTTCAAGACAGCATGTAAAAGCTTCATCTCCTGTCCAAGTGACATTCTCAGGGTCCCTTAAAGGATGCAACCCAGATGCCGAACCCCTCTGCCTTGGAGTAAGAAAGGATCTGTCACGTGGCTTGGTGGCTTAGAGCTGCCATCCCTGCCTCCTCCAGCAGCACTGAACAGGGTGCAGGCGTCCCCTCCCTGCCCTGCTTGGCCCCAAGGGTCTCACTCGCTGGGCTCCACCCCTGGCAGGGCTCAGACGGCCGAGCAGCAGGTATGCCCTGACCCGTTCCACCAGAACCGTCTTATGAACTTTGGTCAGTTTGTGGACAAGAGCAGGGGTTTTCAGAAAATGTTTTGAACCATAGGATCCTCTGTTCAATTGAAATTTAATGTAGAGACCTTAATTTGTGATCCAGAAAGTGCTGATCTGCTGTACCAGAAATGGGGGCTGGAGTCCTGCCTGCCTGCCCCTCCCAGGCAGCCCCATGAGCACCTTCACCGCCGCTGCCCCCACCTGTCCCCCCACACCTGGGAACAGCCACCAGCTCTGCACCTGTGAGTTCTGAGTCTGCCTCTCGATGTTTGCTGTCACCTCCAGTAGCACTTGCCCAGATCCTTACTGGGATTCAGCCCACGAAGGTCCATATATTTATTCCTCAACATTTCTGGGATTTCATCCAATTATCTTCCCTGCCACCCCCACCGTTCTAAGAAGGTAAATAACTCTTCGTTAATATTCCGGTTAATATTCCGTCACTCCTTAATCTAACTGACGGGATTCCCGGGAAGTCTGGAGTTATCCTCGAATGTCGCCCTACTCACGCCCTGCAGAGGTGACCGACCACTGTTCCTGTGATCCGCATCTACGACCTCTCTCACGTCTGTGACCGCCACTGCCTGGTTGGCCTTTTGTCACCTTGGGCAGGGATCACGGCATCGATGCCCTGGCCGAGTGCCTGCCCTGAGCCACCCGCTCTGCAATGGAGAGGAGGCCTTTGGAGAAGCGACCTGCTGCTGGCCTCCGAGCCACAGCTGCCATCCTGCTCTGTCCCAAGAGCATGAGGCTCCTTGGAGGGAGTTTCTCATGCAAAAGTTCATTGAGGGAAATGCAGACACAGGCCCTTCGCTGATTTGCCTCTGTGTTTCCTCTTCTGTTCTAACTCCTCCCTCCCGGTGCATGGGTGGAATGTTTTGGTAAGAGCCGCCAGCCCTGTGGGCAGCCTGCTGCCTCTGCACATCACCCACTGAAGATGGTCTTGCCGTGTTTCTCACTGTGCCTCATGCTTCCCCCACTGCCAGAGAAAACTAACACGCACACAAGTGACTGTTCAGTCTCCCGTAGAGCGGTCCTTATGATGACAGAAGAGTTATTTTCTTCTCTGTAGTTCTACAAGGGTTCTCCAGTTGGGCAGACCCTGCTGCCCCTTGGCTCTGGTAGTTTCTGTACTGATATCTTTCCGGCATTTGCACACTTGAAGCCAGGGACGAGCGATTCAAACCAACAGATAATGTGAGATAATGGGGCTCTTATGAACTACCGGCGTTCAAAAGGCAATGACCCTGTAAGTTCGCTGGAGTTCTCTTGCATTGAGAGTTTTCGCACCTGCACAGAACAGATGGAGTGTGTGTTATAGCCTCACGTCTGCTCTGGGCCTGGGCTGAACCATCTGCTAGGCATCAGGGACTTGAACCCGGGCTGCTTTGCAATTCATTACATTCTACACACACTTGGCTAACAGCTCAAAATAAGCAGAGAAGATTTAATTTTTTTGTTTTGAGAAAAATATAAAATATGGAGAAGTATAAAGGGTAATGTAACGAAGCCTATGTTCCCACCATCTAGAAATACCGACTTTTCAAGTTTTGTCATATGTGCTTGCTATACTTTTTTTTAAGGCAATAAAACATTGGAGTTAAAGCTAAAATCCCCTTTAGTGGCCAAGCCTAGGTCTATGCCCATTCCCACTTTGCTCCCAAAGGCTTCTATCTGTGGTGTGTATCCATGGAATCCACTCATTGCTTTTATTTTCTTCTACTGGTGTGAAATGTATTTGTTGCATTTCTGCCCTTTTAGTGCCAATAAAGTTTTGATGCATATACCTGTATTCATATGTTTGCAGAACTTAAAATTTACCAATGTCTGTATTCTGTTAACCCTGGTAACATAACCAGCAGGCTCTGTGTCACCTTCAAAGACTTTCCCTGTCTCAACACGACATCTTCACCTGCATCTCAGGTCAAGCTTTGTCCTTAAGCCACACCAACATTTCTTCCCTTCTTTTCTTCCTTCCTCTTTCCCTCTGTCTTCCTCTTTCTGTTCCTGTTCTAGCACTTACTTAGTAAGAGTTATTTAATTGGATCTTCTACCATGGTTTCAGCCTTTATTTTCTTACCATTGCTCTTTGCAGCTTACTCCTGGATTATGGGTTTAGTTTTCTTCTTGTGGAGGAATTACATATTCTTCAGTGGTTCTTCCAGCAACCACCTGAGAGAATATATTTTCTATGTCCTTATGTCTCTGAAAATGTTTCTATTTTGTCCTTATTCTTAAAAGCTAGTCTGGGAAAAGAATTTCAAATTTATAGTTATTTTGCCTCAACCTTTTAAAGAGAGAGTATTCAGTTTTCTTCTGGCATTTGTTTTTTACTGTTTGTGAAAAGTCTGCTATTGTATGTTTCTTTTGTGGGCAATCTAATTTTTTCTCTGATAGCTTTTAGTGTTTTCTCTTTATGTCAAATTCTGCAGTTTTAAAATGGGTACATATAGATATTGTGAGTTTATTAATCCTTAGTGGGTATTTTTACTATGACTCATATTTTTATTTTTTCCTGGGAATTTCTCCAGGTTTTATTTTTATGTGAATATTTTCTCTCCTTTATTCTTTCTATAGTCTTTCTAGAAATCTATTAATCAAATTCATATTCTGTTTTTCATGTGTTTTTTAAAATAATTTCTACATTAGTTGTGTGTAGTTTATGAATTAATGCATCTGTATTTTCCTAAGTAGCAATGATTACTTCTTGCTTTTCTGGCTTTTGAGTATAATTACTTTTTTGTTCTTTGGGATAATTCAGTATTTTTCTAGAATGTCCATATATTTGGCATAGGAGGCATTTCTATACAGAAACAGAAGGAAGGGGTGCTACCATGTGCTCAATCCACAATCTTACTTTTTTGATTTGATTACTTTTGATTACTTTTTTGAATCGTAGTAAATTTTATTCTTTACTGAATTATTGCATCTCATATTTTTGCAATGACCATATTTTCCAAATTAAATACCAAGTTTCATGGTCTGACAAAAGGATTGTTTCATAAGCTATTAATCATTTAAGTGAAAAGTCTTACAAAAATATACAAACAAATCACATTTAACAATTTGTTGAAAATAATAAAATTATACAAACCATAATAATTCTACCAAAATCCAGAATGGAAAAGTCACTAGAAGTGGAGTAAACATTTCTTAATCTATTTTTATGATTCAAGAGCCAACAAGGCCTGGAAGATTCCATAGGTCTCTAGATGTAGGAAGTAGAGATACAATGAACATGCACTAAGAGGACATGTTTTATATGGTTTCTTTGGAAAATCTCAAAAGTAAACTATTTCTAATGATTTGTTTTTTTCAAATCAACGTAGGTTCTAGCAAAACTTATTCCAGTTATTTGAAATTTCTCTGTGGCTGATAGCTATTGTAATGTTGGGGCTTATTTGAATTTGAGGACTGATCACATTTATAAACATACAAGCTGTATTCATTGTGAAATTTATGTTCCTTTATTAAAATAAGGTTTACAAAATGTTTCTTCATTATTGCCTCAAAAATAATTTTCATACTGTTGCTAAGGCTAGAAGTTAGTAACATACATAAAGGGTAATCTTTCACTTATAAATGGGGAAGGGGATAGTATCTTCCTTGTTACTTTCAATACTCATGTATTGAAAAAGTATGAAATGTATGAAAAGTCTTGATTATGAAGTCAGAGAATTATATTACACTTGAATGCAAATATCATATATAAATCTTCTTATGTCTTCTTGGTTATTAATTAATGCGCTAATGATGCCAGGAAGTTTCTTAGCTGGCACTTGCGTTTTAAAGCAGCTGTTATGGAAAAAAATATTGGCCAGATTCCCTTATAGACCTGAAGACTTCAGTACTTACCATACAATAAAGAATTTATGTGTTTTTTTGAAAACTAATGAAATTAGTAATTTGTGACTCATATTTAATACTGAAGGAAATCATACTGAGATCTATGTGCACCTTTTAAAAAGACAAATTGCAAACAAAAGCAAAACAGTACATTTAATGTTTTCAATATTCCGGAGAGAACAAGCTCTTTCAAAATTAAAATTATTTATTGTTCAGCACTGTTACAAATGAGGTACTTGTGTATTAAAGCTGCTTCGAATGATGTATTTAAGTTAAAATGGATTGGCATTCCCCATGACCAATCATGTGTGTCCCAGGAGAGGTCATGGGAGGGCTCATGCAATCTCTTACCCCAAACTCCCAGTAGTAATTAATTACTTAGTTGTAGGTGAAACTCTCTAGATGTCTTCTCACAAAAATGTGTGTGTTGGGGGGACAGGGCTAGAGATGTGCTCAGACATTTGAAGAAAGAAGAAAACCCACAAGCAGAGGGCTGACATCAATGTGGATAATACTTAAACTTTGTTTACCATATTTCAAAGTAGAGAATAAGTGGACAGTAGAGTTACTATTTAGGATTATTTCCTAAATCATTAGTTCCTGTGAAATCTTCAAGATTTCACAGATCTTGCTGTCTACTTGGAAGGTCCCACTTTTATCTAGGACCTGTCGGATCAGCTCGAGGATCCACACAGTCAACTGCTCTCTTTCCAGACTCTTGCCTAGATATTTAGTATAAACATCCAATAATACACCATTTCTTATGGGATTTTGGTATTTTCCTCTTTCTGTCTTAATTGTAGATAAAAGTTAGTAAAATGGGCCAGGCATGGGGGCTCTCGCCTGTAATCCCAGCACTCTGGTTGACCAAGGTGGGAGGATTGCTTGAGCTGAGGAGTTTAAGACCAGCCTGAGCAAGAGCGAGACCCCGTCTCTACCGAAAATAGAAAAATTAGCCAAGTGTGGTGGTGTGTGCCTGTAGTTTCAGCTACTCGGGAAGCTGAGGCAGGAGGATCACTGCAGCCCAGGAGTTTGAGGTTGCTGTGAGCTGTGATGATGCTACTCTCTACCCAGGTTGACAGGGCAAGACTCTGACAACAACAACAAAAAAAGTTAGTAAAATGAAAGTAAGTTAAACGCTTAGGACCTTGAGAGAAAAAACATGTCTTGAGATATATTCAGCAACAATTTTTTAAGACTGTTTCTGTACATAATCTAGGATATTCATGCAAATATTTTTGAACATGGGAGCAAGAATTTTCAAATTCCTTCATACTCGTATAAAAAAGCTTAAGTATCCAGAAAAGAAATTGCTTCCAAAAGGGATAACAGGAGTCAGAGAAAGAGCTAGATTTTGAAACCAGGTTTCAAATACTCTACAGCCAGAGGGAAAATTGGGAGAACAGCATCTAGGCAAAAAAAAAAAAAAAAATGACAGTGACAATGTAATTTGCAGTATCTGAAAGCAGATTAAATTGAAAGGTGTTTAACATAAAAAGTAGACACACAGAAAATTAAAATTTCTTGTAGGAGAAGAGAGTTATAAAAGAACACTGGAGTTATCTCATGCTGCCTTTACAACATTATGCACGTGGAAAACTAACAGGAATTTTAATATAGTTTTCATCTAAATGGAATCGCCCCCATGTTACTTTAATACCAGATCTGAACTTCCTAGATGCGCACTTTTAATTTTTTTTTCAAATACTCTGTGTCGGTGCAAACTGATGACTTTCAGCTGCCAGTCCCCGATGCAGCTACCTGAGCAAGGACACCACTCGCACTCCCCTTGGTCAACCCACGGCTCGCCTGGCCTGGAGGCAGCAAGATTTAAAGAAAAGCGGACTTAGAGTTGTACCCAACACCCCGCCCACTCCAGCTGCCCGCGTCCCCTCCCGCAGCATAATACCTGCATTTATTAAATATGTGACCGGCAAGTGTCCCCAGGAGCCACATTCACTTGTGCCCACGGTTTATAGTGCCAGGTTATAGGGCTGGAGACAGAATGGGCAAGTTACCCAACTTAACGAGGACTTTGAAAAACACTCCGGCCTTCCGCCTCATGTCTAAATGTGTACTTCGGGAATAAGGGCAAAGAATTAGGAAATCAATGGGATTAACTAAATTCACTGCCTTCTTATTCCTTATTTTTATAACACTTAAGGGTTTTTTGTCTCATTAACAACCTGGCAGGGAACTCCGTGCAGTGGTCCCACGCTCCAGAAAGAAGGAATATGTTCTGGTGCGATTTTTGGCTCATTTGTTTTAAGCATTTCTACAATAGCACGAGTGTGCGTCAGATCCACTCCAGCGAGGAGCGGAGGAACTGACTTCAGGAGAAACTGCGCCGAGAGTGCCTTTGGGGAAGGGGCGTGCAGCAATGCAGCAGGGGGGCGGCACTGGAAAAGCCTGGGAAGGTGTGCTGATCACACCGCCTTAGAGTCCGCATCAATCTCCTGGACAGGGAACGATGCTCCCTGTACTTCCGAGGATTTAGAATTACGGGAGCCGAGTCTGCCTGAGAAAGGACGCGTGACCTAGCACGGGGAGGGCCCAGGAGAGGCCGAGGAGAGTGGGAAATGGGAGGCGGAAACAGCAGGAGATGGCGTTGGCACTGGTCTCTGGAGGATCGGCGGCCCTTAGGGGACCGTCTCCGGCTGTGTCTCCCGCCCAACTCTGGCGTAGACGGTCTCTCCCAGCCTTTTCAGCGTCCACCGTTGCTTTTCTCTGTCTCAGGCATCTCATGTTGTTTCTCGCAGTCTGTGCACCTGGCTCATGTCCCCAATGTCCCTAGGCTGAGGACAAAGGCTTGTCCTGTTTGTACACCTGGAGATCATGCACAGGTCATGTATGCATCAGCATGTAGCACGGGGCTGGACATAGTAGAAGCTCAATAATACGTATTGGATTGAATGAGCGAGTGGCGAGGAGAAGGAGGGCGTTCTGGGCAGAGGGTGGGTCAAAGAAAGTGCGTGGAGGCAATTCTGTCCAAGTCAAAATAGCGTCGGCCGCAGTGAGGAAAGTGGGATAGTGTGACTAACTGGGCTCGTGGGTGGCTTAGCAGAAAGGAAGTGAGGAAACGGCTCCTCGGCTGTCCTTGGCAGGCGTGGGGCAGGTGGCCGGGGGCTCCCGGCAGAGCACATCCCGCCGCCGTGGGAGGCAGTGGAGAGGGTAAGGCCGGGCTCGCTGCTCGGGTCGTGGCTCTGCCACCTGGGCGAGCCCGGGCTCGCTGCTCGGCCTGGCCGAGGCGTCTGCGTCTGTAGAGGGTGCGCGCAGCCCTTCAGATCTGGCATGAATGAGACACGCCTCGGAAGGCGAGCAGCCCGGCACGTTGCACTGTGACCCGGACGTTACCTGCCAGGCTCCTCGCCGCAGGGGTCCCGGGCACGCTGCACGCGGGCGTGCCTCGGTGGGCAGCACTGCCCCGCGCCGACGCCTGCGCCTTCCCTTCCTTGCGCATGGAGCGGCCGGCGGCTTGCTGACTTTGCTAGCTCCCAGGGCAGCTTCGAACAGAAAGCTCGGGATTCTAGGCAGCGAGGCAACGTCCCCAAGGCCGCTGTGCGAGTGGAAGCACCGAGGGCCCTGTGCTAAGGATGCAGGTTGGGGCCCAGGGCCCTCGTCTACCTCCAGCTCCAAAGCTCTAGTGTGCACGGGGAGCTCTGGGCGCCCCAGCCCGGGGAGCAGGGCCGATGAGGTCCGGGGGCTGGTTCCGATCGCAGAGCCAGACTATGTCTCTGGGCCTACTCCTCAGAGAGAGCAGAGGGATCAGAGCCAATGGGTCCTTTTCCAGTGTAAACTGGACTTAATTATGAATAACACAGAAACCCCTCATCATTGTTCTCCCGTGGCTGCCTGATAGGCCCAAGGACAGAACTGGAATGCAGATTTTGGAGACGGGCTAGCTGGTTCCAGGTCTCCACTCTCCGCCTATGGCAGGGGTGGGTGGCAGGTTTCCATCTCATCGAGAGGATTAAAGGTCAGAAGGGACAGTGCATTTCAAGTTATTTGACAGACTGGATAAAACCCATTTACCACTTGGAATATTTTTTTTCATAGATGAGGCCCTCACTTGCATTCTAATTAAAAATCAATGTGATATATAATTAAATTCTAGTGATCACATATGCGCCAGCCGTCTCTTTAGCTTTTAGCCAGGGGCAGAGGAGGAGCACTGGCATTGATCAGTTCAGGAGCCCTTCCAGGCCGTCAATAGCAGATGTCTCCTCGGAGGGCCGGGTGGCTGCTCCAGGCCGTGGTGCTCAGAGCCCGAAGGACCCCTGCAGGGGGGCTGACTCCCCTCGCCACTGAAGAGCTCTGCCCAGCGGGCCAGGCCCCGGCGCCCCGCCCCCATCCATCTCTCCCAGATGGGAGCGGGAACCAATCAATGTTCTCCAGCCTCAAACTGCCGTTTAGCTTCCCTTTCCCCATTCGACCCGGGGAGTCCTCTTTAATTATTTTCAATCAGGTCTGTCGAGTACAAAATTAAGTCTGCTGAGTCATAACGACTAAGGGTCGCGTTGATTAAAGGCCCGTCTGAAGGCCGCTGACCTGTGGGGTTCAGACCGGCCCAGGGACCCCCCACTCCTGTGCGGTGGAAACTGTCATCCGGCTTTTCCAGTGTCTTTAAAAAGAACCATGTCTCTGTTTTGTTGTTTGCGCTCATGGCAACCTCCCAAGCAATTTGCTGTCAAAGGCACACGTGCGAAGTGTATAACCCGTCTCAAAAGACTTCCTCGTTTTTGACTTTCATCTTCTCACTTGGTGGTCATTGCAATCCGACGACAGGAGGCATGCACGAGTGGTATTTTACACCCCTAATTTTCAGGGGAGGCAAAGGGGCAAAAGGAACTGCCAGGCTCACCTAGGCTCAGAGGCTTTTGGGGGAGAGCTTGGGTCCCTGGGCTCCCCGCCCGGCCCTGCCCGCGCAGTGATGCCTCAGTCCCTGGTCCCTGCCGAGGCTTCCTCCTCTTCACACCTTCTCTCTCCCTCTTTTTAAGCTGAAGTCAGTGAATATATTTTTTAGTTTTGATTCCCCCTTTTTTCTTTAGTTTTTATTATACAAATACTAACACATCTTCATTGTAAAGGATTTAAATTCCACGTGACAGTGCAGAGTGCAACATGGAAGGCCCATTCATGGCTCAGAACAAACACCCTCTGCTTTCCCCGGCTGGGGAAATGCCTGCCTCCCCCGCCCTTCCTTTCCCTTTCTCCTCCTCTTCCTCTCCTTCCTCGTCTCTTACCCCTCTTTGTCTTCTTTCTCTTTTTTTCCTCCCTTTCCCTCTTTTATACCCTCCCCTCTCTCTCCTCCCCCCATGTATATTTAAACAAGATAGAGATGCTATTTTGCACAAATAAAATAATAGTGTTAAAACCCTGGCTTGGTGGGCAGCAAGAATTTTGTTGACACCTTTCCTACATAAAGGAAAGAGAATGACCACATTCGAGCCTGGAATTCTCCCCCAGTGTGGAGCCGGGGCTAGTTTTAGGAAGAGGGTGAATTTGACATAGAGGAAGGGAAAGAGAAGACTGTTCCCCACCCCAGGCTTTGTGGGGGTCGACACAGGGAGTGAGATAAATAAACTCCAGTGGGTCACCTTTGAGGTCTCCCTTCCCCTCCATAGGCAGACTGCCAGCAAGTCTCCCCGCTTGTCTGCATGGTGCGTCCGCAGTCCGAGTCCTTTTGACCACCTCCCACCTCAAGTCGCGGTCCAAGCCTCGAGTGTCTCTTCCCTGGACTATTGCACCTGCCCCCGTGGCTTGTTAAATCACAAGAGCTGTTGAATTTCCCCAAATTTTGCAAGGCAGTTGTTAAGCACAGCCATTACTAAAAATTCTATAATATAAACTTATCATTAAATTATATTAAAAACCAAGGTAATAAATATTGAGAAGTTGTCACTTGTGATTTTACTCTGTTTTACTGTTATCTATGCTCCTGGGGTTGTTGATGTCTGTGTACTTGCCTGGTGGTACTGCTATACCATGCGGGATGGTCAGTGTCTCTTCCCAGCTCTGCTTTTAGTCTTACTGGTGGTGTGAAGGCATCGGGGAGCGCGCAGGCGTCTCGGGTCAGCGGCCCGCACTGCAGGGCGCCTGCGGTCCAGCCGCACTCGGAGTGAGCCAAAGTCCTCATCTGAAGTCGGAGCTCAGTGGAGTGGAAGCCATGCCACGCGCCCCAACACATGCCTTCTCCTCCCATCTGCCTGCCTTCACCCTAGGTAAATGCCACACTTACAAGCCCAGCTAACGTGTCACTTTCGCAGTGAAACTTCCTTCTATTTTATTTACATGGTCACCCTTTCTGCAAGCTCCTTTCATTCCCCAGACTGGTACACAGTCTCATTCTAACCTGCTCCTAAATGTCTTTGACTGCACTGCAAGTTCTTAGGACAGAGTCAGGACACATTAGGTGCTAAGTAAGGACAGACCAATGACCCAGGACTAGGGGCTTGGCCAGGCAGAAGGTGATGTTACTAAGAACAGTGAAAACAGACATTCACTCACATCATTGTCACTCTCACTATGATCATCTGACAGAGCCAACGTTTCCCTGCTGTCATTCGTCTTATTCCTTTGCCTAATAATCTGTGAGGTGAGCAGTATTTTCTCTACTTGACAGATGAGGAAGTTAAGAAACTTGCCCGGGGTCAGACAGCTAGCAGGAGGCAGAACTGGAACTTAAATCTGAACTCTTTCTAAGAGGAGGAATTTCAGCAGACTTTATTGGAGGAAAATGACTGAGATTTCCATGATGAATTGAATTTTTGGGAACTCTGAATGATATTGGAGAATGCTCTTGTGGTACCATGGCGACCCTGGAATGGGACGTTCTTGTTTTCCAGATAAAGAGACTGTCTGTATGAGGTATGATGGCATTTCCAGAGTCTCAACGTCCACAGAAGGCTTGCTGTGTGTCAGACTTTTGTATCTAGGGGAGTTGGTGCTACCCTGTTGGGGGGCCTGTTGGAAGTGGCACCAAGGCAGTTGTCACCCTTCTTGCCACAGGGACCCCAGAAGGGCTGACCTACTTACTAAGACATAGGCTTAGATGCTCAGTTCTTCGGGGCCTGCCTGTGAATCTCAAAATCAAGCAGTAAAGTCAGCCCAGAACCGTCCTGGGCACACCTGATCTTAAATGTTGCATGTCTCCGATACATTCGAATCATGCATGAGGACGGCAGCAAAAAGGCACGTGACTTTGAGATAGATGAATCTGAGTTTGACCTTGGCTTTGGCTCTTACTGGTTATACCCAGAGGCCAGTTATTTTGCTTCTCTTTGCCTCAGTTTCTTCATTTGCACAACGGGGATAAAGTGAGGCTCAAATGAGACGAAGCATGGCAAGCGTCTAATAGAGCACCTGGCGCACGGTTGACCTGCCTCCTCTGAGGTTCCTTCCAGAAATGCAGGTCAGGGCCCTCCGCAGGGACTCGGCCGGCCCCACCTGATGTCATCTCTCCCACCAGTTCCAGGCCGGGCTGCTCGCCTGTGGCCAGGGCGTCTGTTCCAGGGCATTCCTGTGTGCCAGCTCAGCCTCGGGCGGCTGCGAAGTTGCAGATACTTTCACGGAGCTCATGCGCGTGACAGGGCGTGCCCGGCTCTTAAAGTGCTTTGATGAAAATGCCTTTGTGCTGAAAGCTCTATAAATATAAGGAGCAGACCTGGGCGTGGTGTTTCCAGAACACTCCCAGAGGCAGCGTCACCAAAGGCCCAGGTCGTAGAGAAGTTGGAGGTGGACATGGCTTGCCAACTCTGCGCTTCTCCAGAGCAGGGACAGCTGCTCCTTCTCAGCCTCCATTTCTTGACTCACTTTTGCTTGGTCCTACAAGGCCCGTCTTGCCTTTTGTATCCAGACCTACAAAAACCTGATTTCAAACATCCTTTAAAGGAACTACGGATTGCCTTCTCCTCTCTCCCCCGCCCCAGCTTCTCCTGGACCCTAAATACCCACCCCCCAGAGCCACCCAACAGCTCCCCCTGGTGGCCAGCGTGGAGAGACTCTCTGACCCCACATCTTGGCCACCTCCAGCCAATCTGTCAGTAGGAACATACTCCATTCATTCGTTCATTCATGTATGCATTCAACCACTTTCATTGGCTGGCTACTATGCCCAAGGCATCCTGCTAGATGCTGAGATACCAATAGAACAGACATGGTTTCTGCCTTCATGGAGTCACAGTTCAGTGAGGAAACAGATGGGTGATTATAGTTACACACTGATTGTGCCATAACAGAGGTACACTCAGGGGCAATGCAAGCAGCAGAAAAGGGGTCTGAAGCATGCTGATCTCCAAGTTAATAAAGATAAAGCCTCAGAATGGCTTCCAGAAGTCTCCTACCATCTACTGTAATGACTCAACAGCACCGTGATATAAAGCGTCATGAACAGAGGTTATATAACAATTTTTCCTCTTCTTTTTTTAGAGACAGTGTCTTGCTCTGTTTTCCAGGCCAGAGTGCAAGGGTGTGATCATAGCTCACTGCAGCCTCAAATTCCTGGCCTCAAATGATCCTCCTGCCTCAGCCTCCCAAAGTGCTGGGACTATAGGCATGAGCCACTGTGCCCGGATTTATATCACAATTTAAACATGTCTTCTAGCTCCTGGAACCGGAAGAATGCGAGTGAGGGAGGAGAACATGATTTAAATGTATGGAGCCAGAATCTAGTCTGCGGAATGTTGTTCAAATTATCAGATGTGTCATTTTTTAAGCAGAGGATCTGGTTATGGAAAAACTTCCCCAGATTTGACAACAATCTTAAACTCTTAAATGGATCTTTCTATTTTCTATATAGAAAACAGAAGACAGAAAATTGTCCTATGAAGAAGTGATCAAAGAGCACTCAGCTAAAGAGTACCGGGAAGGCACTTACCATAGAGGTCTGTAGGGCAGTCACTATTTTTGTGGATTTTGTAATATCTATGGTATTTGTCGGGTGTGGTAGTCACGGTATGATTTTTTTCCATTCTAAATGAATGTTCACGTTTATGCCTAATTTTCTCTTTCCAATTTTGGATTCTTTTCTGTAAAGAGAGCCTTCCATCCAGTATGAACTTCAGACCCTGTAAAACTGGATTGGGCCCTGGACAGAGACCCTACCTTTATTCTGGGGAGACCAGCGGTGCTTCTCAGAGGGCCAGCATTGAGCCAGGGGAGGGAGGAAACTTCTGGGTTGGCTGAGCGCAAAGCAAGGCGAGCACCTTCCAGGCAGAGGGATGGAGGTGAGAAACACCTTTCTGTGTGGCAAAGTGGGATATTGCGGCTGAGGCCAGGAGGAGAGTGAGGCCCCAGAGCCGGGCCGTGGAGAGCTGCGAGGCCCCAGAGCCGGGCCGTGGAGAGCTGCTTCTGATGTCTAAGAGGTTGCCAGTGGAGGACCACAGGGAGAACTCAGGTGGGGGTAGATGGATACTGAGTTAGGAGCACTCTAACTTTTCCTCTGTCTTTGTCACTGGTAGTTTCTGATCAATTCTACCTTTCCAACCTTTCTCATCTTTCTCTATATATCTCTTTTACTCTTCCTACTTCCTCATACTTTTTGGTTAATTCAGGAAAATACTTCTTTTGTCGGCCCTCCTCGCTACGCTGTCCCCACAAAGCAATGCTTATTTATGTCTCCCCCTTTGGTTTGTGAAATAGGAAAGACTACAACCATTGAACGAAATCAAACAATGTCAGTGAGCACCATTATGTGTTAGGTGCCAAGTCATTAGTTGGTAATTGAAGTAGTTAAGACCCTGCCCTCAAGGATCTTCTGGGCTAGGGAGTGATTTTGGCTAAACAGGCAACTAGACACCGATTTTTAATTAGCACTCCAAGGGAAACCATGGACTGTTAGACAGTTTGTTTATCCATTCATCTGTTGATTGACCTTTGGGCTGTTCTCACCTTTGGCTATTGTGACTAGGCTGCTATGAGCTCCACCTACGTGGAGTCCTTTGAGTATTAGTTTTTAGTTCTTTTGGGTACAGACCTAGGAGTGGAATTGTTGCTACTTGTGTTTTGATGCTTTGTCCTTTTATTTGTCTGAGATATTTTTTTAAAATTATTTTTCATTTTTATTTTTAGAGACAGGGTCTCTCTCTTTTGCCTAGGCTGGAGTGCAGTGTCATCATGATAGCTCATTGTAACCTCAAACTCCTGGGCTCAAGTGATCCTTCTGCCTTAGCCTCCTGAGTGGCTAAGACTACAGGCACCACCACACCTGGCTAATTTTTTAAATTTTTTGTAGAGATGGAGTCTCACTGTATTGCCCAGGCTGGTCCCAAACTCCTGGCCTCAAGCAATACTTCCATCTCAGCCTCTCAAAGTGCTAGCATTATAGGCATGAACCACTGTGCTCAGCCTGAAATCTTGATTTATCAATTATTCTCCTTGCTTCTTTAATATTTCCATTTCTACTGCCTCCTCCTTTCTGGTGTATAAGAACATTGAAAGACCCAATCTGAAATACATGTTCAAATACCTCAAAAGAAAGTTTTTATGATCTTTGGACACAGAGTGCCTCAATGTCAACCCATTGTAGAAAGTCTTTATTTGACAAAAGGATCTGAAAAGTGCAGATGGGAAATGAGGAAAGAGAAAACCGCAACAAGCTGTTCTAGGAAACTGTTCCTCATCAGTTCCATTCTTTTAGTGATCATTTTCATACTTGGTTCCTATCATATTCACGGACTCACAAACACAAGTTTTACACGTATGGAGGCCAATGTCTCTACCGCTCCATATGTTAACTTATTTCTTGATTCAATGGCTTGCAAGTGTGGCGGGATTGCTTTCAGACGCTGCTTCATAGGAGGGAGAAATCTGAAATTGGGTTGGAACGAGGGATGGGAAGTGGCCTCGTGGCCTGAAGGGTTGGGCTGGGGACGGCAGACTAAAAACAAGCAGAGTCATCTGCACTCTGCAGATTTGAAAATCTCTTTTTGACAATGTCCAAGTGGCTTTCTAAGGCTTCCTTCAGCTCTTTAGAAACCTAAGACTCTAAATATATTGTCAGCGTTGCCATGAGGTCAGATACACAAGTGGCACCATCCCTGTGCCATTGCCTCCTCCAAGTCTCAGAGTAAGAGATTTGTTGAAATATAAATGGGCCAATAAACATACTTCTGTTTCTAAAAAGTGCATTTACTGCACTTCCCTTGCACGTGTGAGTCGTACATGTTTCGTGTAAAGTGTTTGGTAAAGAATGTCTCACAGGGGTCCTGGTTTAGGGGACGCCTCCATTGAAACCCCATGTAGTTCTTACCAAAAACTTTTTCAAGGCCCTAAATAGAAAAAGGAAAATGTCTTGAAGTTTTCATAAAACTCTTAAAAGACTATTCTATTTGTTTGGTAAAACTGTACCATTTTATGCTACTATTACATTCTTTGCATTCCCTTCTCATTTAATCTCAAAGATACTGGCTTCTCTTTGAATGACTTTCCTACAGTTTTTTTTTTTATTATGTTATAATTTCTTTTACTTTTCTTTATTTGGATGGAATGTCCCTATCTGTGATGGTTTTAAGAAGCAAGCATGCAGTGTAGAATGCTTATTTTGTTTGACCAAGAGGTGAATATTTATCTACTTGATCTTACTCATGCTGCCTAACGTATCACTTGCTAAGCCAGGTCCATTTTCGGAGGGTCTCTGCATGTAACAGCCCATCTTCCCTGTGCTGGGTGTGTGGGGCTTTATTTCAGTCTGTCTATGCAGTCTGGCTGAGACAGCCTTCCTGTGACTTGTGATTCTTCCCAAATTGGTGTCCTCTGTCTGGACCTACTTGGAGACACTGAGCTGCACTGATTCTAGAATCATTTCCATTACCTCTTTGTGTTAGACTCTAAAAGGGACTTGCTCATATAATGTCTCTAGGACAAATGGCATGAAGTTCTGGGTCACTTAAACACTTCCCGCCCGGGTGTATTTTCACATATCGACAGTGGCTGCCAGATGAATGAGCTGGTCTCCCATGGGCAATGATCTCTGATCTTTGGGCTTCGTCTTGTCTACCAATGAAGCCATGAGGTTTTTCAGACACATATTTGCTTTGATGTTCCATTAAATGTGCATGTGGATTGCGCAACTTGAGTTTGTTGTCATTACAGTTGCAGCAAAGGACTTCTCTACAGAAAAATAGAAAAATTCTGCATTTTCTTCTCATGTCATCCTGGTAAGATTTTTTTCAAATAAGGAAGGCCAAACAGCTTATCGTCTACCAGAATGGGGTCCTCAGGGGGTGTACCTCTTGGCAGCAAGGCAGCCCTGTATGTGTTTGTTCACCCCAGCAGGATTTGCAGGTATGTATTTCATTTGAAAGTATTTGCTGTATCCGCCACCCAATAACGTGCATAGTGTCAACTCTCCCTTCCTTGAGAATTTGTCCACTCAACAAATATGTGTTGACTGCCTGCTTGGTGGGCAGTGCTCTGCTTGCACTGGGCGCAAAGATGTCTGCAGTCAGACCCTGTGTCCTCAAAGAGCTTGCAAAGTTGCCAAAGGGGACAGAGAAGGGAAAATGTAATTAAGGGGCTATTTGCATATAAACTCTAAGCTCCAACGTTTGCAAATTTAATAATGACGCCTCCCAAGTTAATAGTGAGCAACTTTCCAGCCCTGAAGGTTTTGTGCCCCTGCTGAGGCTGGATAAATGATTTTTACCACAAAATATTGGATTAGAAGAACTTCATTTATGGTTTACATGGGTTATAACAAAAATGTGAGCACTGCCGGAGTGTCTTCTACTAATCGAAACCCAGAAAACCCTCTGAGTTTCTTTCTGTTGGTAAAGAAACCAATTCTCTTTTAACTACTTTTTGGACCTTGGAAACACAGCCTAAAAGAATTAGAGTCTACCTTTTTGTGTTTGCCCCGTTCTTGTCTTGAACTTTCTAAGGAAGTGGAGTGATAAGCCCTGGAATTAAAGAGATACAGTCATGGCTAGAGCTTAGGGGTTTTTGAAGACTAGTCAGAAATAGAGACAATCGCCTGGTCTTTTAGCAAAAGTTATAAAGAAAAAGCTTACAAAGAAAGAAGGAATGAAACCCTCCTGCACATACCCAATGGGGTCTGTGTTCTAAGTAGGAAAGAAACTTTCCCAGGCGTTTGTGGGTTTTCCTCTATTTTTCCCTCTGTGCCTATAAGGAGTATAAGATGAAGTTGAATATGCGAAGGTAATCTGTCCATGTTTGTTTCTGGAACTAACTTTGACCAGCAAACGTGAAGCAGTGGCATCGATATCTCCGGGTAGCTGTTCCCCGATCACGTTAACACTCACAAGCCACAATGTCTCTGCTGTTGGAGAGGAAGACGGCCCGACAACGACGTTGGCACCGACTGACTCCTGGTGGGCCTGCACCCCCCGAGGGTGGGGCTGGGAGCAGCAAGGCGCGCTCGGTGTGGCGCGAGGTTCCAGTCCTCCTGGTCAGTGCGGGCTCTCATGGCCACGTCCCAGCTTTCTCTCCGGGACACTGTGAGCATTTGTCCCCAGACAGTCGCATGAGCTTGGTGAGATGTTCAGCGGGTCATCCTGTAATGGCTTTGTGAAGTCTGTGTTTCCTCCTCTCGGTCCATCCTGAAAACCACACGGGCGCTGCCATTAACAGCCTGCGTGCAAATCGCGTTTCCCGCTCCGTCTTGCAGGAAGGCAGAGGTGGAAGCGCAGTGCGATTTGGAAAGGCAGCTTCTAATTCCACAGAGGGACGTCCTTCCTGCGCACAGAGCGGCCGGCGGCCGGAGGGGGTGAGGGCACGGTGGGTCGGTGGGCAGTGCGGGCGACAGCGGCTCAGAGGAAAGGTGCCGGCCTCAGGAGGGACACAGCAAAGAATCACGTCTCGGGCTCCTCTGGGCCTTGTGACTTTTCTATTTTTCAGAGACAGGGGCTCCCTCTGTCTGTCGCCCAGGCTGGAGTGCCATGGCACAGCCGTCGCTCACTGCGGTCCGGGCCGTGCACCGTGGTGGGACAGGAAAGAATGGTTTCCACTCGGATTTTCCACCACTTCCACTCCCGAAGGTGCGTGGCCCACAGCGCGAGGAGCCAGCTGCCCGTGTTTGGCATTTCCTCCTAATGATCTTTTCTGCTTAGTTTCCGGTCCTTCCCGCGTGGCCGATGAGGCGTGCTGGCCTCTGAGGACCGGTGCGCGTCTGGTTTAGTTAGCTGTTTGGGTGACCAGGCATGGTTCAGCAGGTGCCGGAGCAGGTTTCCACGTGGAGACTCCGTTTGCAGGAGAAATGTCACAAGTGTTAGAGTCTAGACTGCATTTATGGGAGGTGGGAGAAAAGCAGGTGGATTGCCTTATTAGGAGGCGCTGGAAAGAACGTCCCTGCTTTCAGAAATGCACTTACAATCACATTTCCAGGCTCTGGGCAAGTGAGAACCTAAATGACATGAAAAGCACTCCCGGTCCTTCTAACACCCTTGGGCAGCTTCAACAAGGAAGCCGGGACCATGCAGACTCGGCACATTCCAGGTTTTGTTGCTGAAACACTGATATTGAGCTCTTGATTTGGTAGCACAGGATGTGTCTTGCTAAGGAGGCTCATGTAGAACAAGAATGAGAACTTTCCAGAAGGCTGCCCCAGGGTCAGAGGTCGCAGTGCTGGTCCTCCCCATAGAGGAGGCAGACAGGGAATGCCGGCTCTCTCTCGGGCTGCAGGGACCACCCCGATCTCCACTTGGCCTCCACCTCCCCCCCAGTGCGCATTTCCCCTCCCTGACCTGGGGCCCCACGCTCGACACCCTAGAGCAGGGGCCCTCAAACTTTTTAAACGGGGCCAGTTCTCTGTCCCTCAGACCGTTGGAGGGCTAGACTATAGTTTAAAAAATACTATGAACAAATTCCTATGCGCACTGCACACATATCTTATTTTGAAGTAAAAAAGCAAACAGGCAAAAACACCCGCATATGGCCTGCCCTAGAGGATGTGTACTGTAGCCAAATCCAAGGCGAGGAGACCTAGCTTGGTGTTGAAGAGGTACCTTTTATTACTGCCATGTCGCTGTAATCGAGAACTTGCTTCCTTGGTCAAAGGCATATTTTGATCTTCTAGTAGGTGATATATTTTATCTGCCTATTGACATAAATTGCCTGAGGAGAAACCAAGCCCATGATATGAAGAATTATTCCTAAGTGATATGAGAGTACTAAAAGAGGGGGCTCCATTTTATTTGTTTTTATTTGACACATGAAAATATTAAACACTTGACTTTTTTTTCTTATCACAAAAACAATATATGTTTATGATATTTCTATATAGTCATGTGCTACATTATGACGTTTCGGTCAACAATGGACTCTCTGTATGATGGCAGTTCCATAAGATGATTATATAATGGAGCTGAAAATTCCTATTGCCTAGTGACGTCATAACACAATGCATTGCCTTTTCTGTGTTTAGCTTGTTTCTATGTTTGGAAACACAACTACTTACTGTTGTGGTTCCCATTGCCTACAGTGTTCACCGCAGTGACAGGCTGTGCAGGTTAGTAGCCTAGGTGCAGCAGCGGGGTGCACCCTACAGCCCAGGTGTGCCGTAGCCTAGACCATCTAGGTGTGTGTAAGCATGTGCACATCTCTGGGGCGTCTTGCATTGCACAACGGTGACATCTCCTAACCATGCATTTCTCAGGACGTGTCTCTGACCTTGTGATGCCTAATGTATTTTTTCCTACACTCACACAATTAGCTCATTTCATTTTCCATGTCATGAAGTAGTTTTTGCACTATCTTATTTATTTTTAATGGATTCATTATATTTCATTCTATATATGTATCACAATCCGATTAATTAATTGATTTCCTATTTTCACACATTCATGCTATTTCCAAGTTTTCTTTTTTAGCAATACCACAGGTATGTACACTTCTCCCAAAAACATAGGGTACCACCCATTTCCCCCAAAACCATCTGCAATGAGAATAAGCATTAAAAATTTTTTAAATCAATTTAATAGGTAAAGAAAGCATCTTATTATTGCTTAAAATTACATCCTTTTGGTAACTTGTAGGGATCACCATGTTATCAAATGTTCATTGGCCATTTGTGTATTTTTGTGAAGTTCACCTTTTATTCTGTGCCCCTTTGGGAGAAGGGAGAAATTTTTTTTCTAATTTCTTATAAAAGGCTTCAAGACTGTATTATGGATGTGATGTGTTGCCAATAAATTTAGCATTTTATCTTTTGCCCTTAAATTGTATTTATAGTTTTTTTCTCTTTTTTGACATGTGGAAAATTTTAATCTGAATGTTGTCAACACTGCTCAAGGGTCTTGAAAAAATAAAAAAATGTGCAAGCAACTGTCTCTGTTTTTAAAGAACCTACAATCTAATTGTGGAAATAAGAGATAAAGATGTAGAATAAACCATGCAGTATTTAAAGCACCAGATTTTCACAAGGAAAGGGAGTAGCCACAAGGAGATGGACTTGCCTGAGTTTTCAAAAGCCCCTTAGACGCCACCGCTCATGAGTGCCCCTGCCCCTGGTTGCTCTCCACGGTTTGAACGTCAGGCTGGGGGGAATACGAGGCGTCTGCCATGGACGAGTGTCCAGTGTCGCAGGGACATGGGGAAGGGCCCGCGCCTCCCTCCCTCGCCAGCCCCGAGACGCCTTCTCCCTCCGGGCGGCAGACTGCAGCGTTGGGCCAGCACCTGCGATGGTAACAGTGATCCAAACGGTGTTTATCTCTGGCTCGTGAGAACCTAGAAAAGTGTCTGGAAAAGAATTTAGGGGGGATAAAAATGAACATGGACGCTGTTTGCTTTGGGTGACTTGGAATCATGCTGTGCTGTGCTTAAGCTTCATGATCTCACGTGTCTTTGTGTCTCTCAGCACCTCTTGGGTGCCCAGTACATGTGTCTGAATTTGCGATGTCTTTGAAAGACCCAGAGCCAGTGAGTCTGGCTCTGTGTGAGGTGCAGCTATGGTCTGAATGCTGGCATCCTTCCAAAACCCGTGGTGACATTTACCCCCAACGCAGGAGTGATAGGAGGTGGGGTCTGTAGGGGCTGATTGGGGTGCGAGGGCTCAGCTCTCACGAGTGGGATTAGAGCCCTCACAGAGGCCTTGAGCAAGACAGTGTGGCCATTTTTCCCTTTTAGCTTTTCTGCCACTTGAGGACTCTGCAAGAAAGTCTCAGTTTGCAATCAGAAAGTGAGCCCTCCACAGACGCCGCCTCTGCTGACACCTTGGTCTTGGACTTCCCAGCCTCCAGAACTGCGAGAATTAGACTTCTATTATTATAACTTACTTAGTCTAAAGCTGCGATCCCCAACTCCCAGGCTGCAGACCGGGACCAGTGGGTGGCCTGTTAGGAACTGGCCGCACGGCAGGTGAGTGGTGAGTCGGGGAGCGAAGCCTCATCTGCATTTACAGCCGCTCCTCATCACTCGCATCCCCGCCTGAGCTCCGCCTCCCGTGGGATCAGCCTCTGTCTCCCGTCACCCCCAGAGGGGATCGTCTAGTTGCAGGAAAACAAACTCAGGGCTCCCACTGATTCTGCATTTGGTGAGTTGTATAATTATTTCACTATATATTATAATGTAATAATAATAGAAATGAAATGCACAATAAATGTGATGTGCTTGAATCATCCTGAAACCATCTCCACCCCAGTCTGTGGAAAAATTGTCTTCCATAAAAATGGTCCCTGGTGCTGAAAAGGCTGTGGACGGTGGGTCTACAGCACCCTGTGGCGGCAGCCCAAGCTAAGACTGGTGTGTATGGTGCTGAGGGCACAGGGAGAGCAACAGCAATGCAGTAACCTGGGTGCAGAATCAGGAACAGAAACCAAGGAGGCCGCTGCCCACGGAAACTCAGGCCCAGCTTGTGGGGGAAGGACAAGGGGCTTCCATGGGAGACATTTCTCTCGATGGTTCTGCAAAGCCACGGGACGTGTCCAGAGAGCAGAAACTTTTCCGACTCAGGTGGACTTCAGCCAGGGAGGGGCTGGTAAATGTTAAGCAACCTCCAGTCCTGCCAGCCCCACGCATGGTGAGTGCCCTTTACAGGTGTGACTTTTTGATCTTTTATACTGCATTCTGTACTGTGCCTTTTCTATGTTTAGACACACGAATACTTACCATTGCACTCTCATTGCCTGCACTGTCCAGTAGAGTAACCTGCTGTGCAGGTGCGCAGCCTCGGAGCAATAGGCTGCACCACACAGCCCAGGTGGGAAGTAGGCTGTACAGCCTGGTCTGTGTGGGGACACTCACTGAAAGTCACACAATGACGAAATCGCCCATGGACAAACTCCTCAGAATGTATTCCCATCGTTAAGCAAGGCATGACTGTATATGCATTTACATTTTTTATTTTAATGGATATGCTGTTATTCTGGCCAAATGGAGTTTCCTTTATTTATTTTCCTTTAATAACCTGAAAGTGCTTTGCAAACATTTTGTTAACCCTCAAGTATACTACAGGGAGAATGGTAAAGAAAAAATGAAATATGGAACAGCAAATGAGATACAGACAGATCAGTGCCTTGTATGAATCACGAGCAGGAAGTTAAAGTCTCTTAATGTTGGTAGACATCAGAAGCTTGAGTGATGCTCTGTGCAGCTTTTGAATTAAGCAATGAACCTCATAGATTTGTTAATGCATGGACATGCAGTTGCCCTTTTAATATTAAGAGTCTGCAAACATCGACAGTGTCTTGGGTCACGGGCTTCTGAAACTGCCAATCAAACCAAATAAGGGGCTTCTGCTCAGCAATGGCTCCTCCTGGGAACTGGCAGCTGCTGACTTAGTTCAGTTCTTCAAACACGGAAAGTTGTGAAGTTTAGCAACAATGCAATAATGAGTTACAAAAACGCGTTGTTTCCGTCATACCACTATTTTACCTAATTATTTCTGGTATAAACCTCAGTGGAAACAATGCATATTTTGTTATGAAACTCCAGCCAGAAACTCTGGACCTCAGACAAGAAGGAAACTTTGGCAAAGGCTGCAGTATAAAACTGTGGTATGCAAATTCCCATTTACGTAAAAAGAAGAATTAATATAAAATGTCATGCCAAGAGCACACTACTTAATATTTGTGCATTTTCTATTAAAACTAACTTGCTTTGAGAATAAATCATTTTTCCCCTATGATTCAAAACTGTTACTTCAGATACAGCTCATTTCAAAGTATATCATTTCAAAATTCACCTAAAAAATATTCAAGAGCAAGGACAATGTATTTGCAGTTACATTTCTTTAAATAATTACAAATACAAGGATGCTGTTAACAAATTTACTTTGATGAATACTTCATTCCTAGAATGCAATTTACAGTTTTGAAGGTAATTGGGAGAAGACATAGTGTTGCAAACTTTGCAGAGATGTTTTTCTTACATGATAGATTTTAAAATTAAACCTTTTATGTTGAGACAGTTGTAGATTCACATGCAGTTTAAGCAATTAAAAAAGAGATCCAAAACACACAATTTTCCCTCAATGGTAATGTCATACAAAACTACAGTACAATCAGAATATTGATATTAATAGTTAAGATAAAGAACATTTCCATTGTCATAAGTATTGTTCACATTCCCTTTTATAGCAATACCCACTTACTTCTTGTAAGTGTGCAGATTTTTGTGGACACTCAAGTCCTCATTTCTCTGGGTATCCAAGAGTGCAGTTGCTGAGTCATATGGTAGTTGTATGTTTAGATTGCTAAGGAACTATCAAAATGTTTTTCAGAGTGGCTGTATGATTTTACATTCCCACCAGCAATGTATGAGTTTCCCTGCATTTGGTGTTGTCACTTTTTTTTATTTATTTGAACTATTCTGATTGGAGTATAGTGATATATCATGTGACTTAATTTTGGATTTCTCTAATGGCCAATGGTGTGCACGTCTTTTCATTGGCCTATTTGCCAACCGTATGTATTCTGTGTTTGTGTATGTGTTTTGCCATCTTCTAATCAGATGTTTTGCTTTTACACTGTTGAGTTTTGAAAGTTTGTTGTGTATCCTTGATACGAGTCTTTTGTCAGATGTGTGTTTTGTAAATAATTCCCCCCACTCTGTAGCTTGCCTTTTCATCTTCTTAATGGGTCTTTCATGGACCAAATGTTTATAGTTTTGATGAAGGGAAATTTATCAACTTTTAATTTGGATAGATCGCACCTTAGGTGTCAAGTCCAAGAACTCTTTGTCTAGCCTTAGGCCCTAAAGATTTTTTTTCTAAAAGTTTTCTAGTTTACATTTAAATCTGTGACCCACTGTGAGTTAATTTTTGTATAAAATGTGAGACATAGGTTTGAGGTTCAGTTTTTTTGCCTGTGGATGTCCAATTGCTCTAGCACGATCTGTTGAAAAGATTATTTTTCTTCCATCAAATTTCTTTTGTGCCTTCATCAAAAGTTAGCTGAGTGTATTTATGTGGCTCTGTCTCTGGGCTGTCTACAGTGTCCCCTTGCTCCACGTGCCGTTGTTCCACCAGTACCACACAGTGTTGATTGCTGTCGACATCTAGCAAGTCTTGAAATCTTCCCACTTTATCTTTCTTGATTCTTGATTCTTTCTTGATTCTTCCCACTTTATCTTTCTTTTCTCAAAATTGTTTTGGCTATATTAGTTCCTTTGCCTTCCCACATAAATTTTAGTATAATTTTGTCTATTTCTACAAAAAATCATGCTGGAATTTTGATAGAAATTGGGTTAAACCTGTATATCAATTTGGGGAGAATTGACATCTTTATTATGTCATGTCATCCAACCTGTGGACACAGTGTGTCTCTTCATTTATTTAGATCTTACTTGATTTATTTCATCAGCTTTGTGTAGTTTTTAGCATACAGAGTCCTATACAAGTTTTATTAGATTTACACCTAAGTCTTTCATTTTTTTGAGCAATTAAATGGTAAATAGTGTTATATTTTTAATTTCCATGTCCTCATGTTCATTGGCAGTACATAGCGATTGATTTTGGTATGCTTATTTTGTGTCCTGTAGGCTTGCTGATCTCATTTATTAGTTCTAGGAGATTTTTTTGTAGATTTTTTGGGACTTTCTATGCAAACGATCATGTCCTCTGCAATAAGGATAGCTTAATTTTTTTCCTTTTCAATCTGTATCCCTTGCATTTCTTTTTATTGCCTTTTTGATATGGCTAGAGTTTCTAGTGGGGTATTGAGTAGAAGGGGTAAAAGTGGGTGTTTCTGCCTTGCTCCTGGTCTTGAGGGCAGCATTTGGTCTTTTACAATTAAGTATAATATTGGATGCAGGTTTTTGTACATGGTCTTTATCAAGTTGAGGAAATTCCCCTCTACCATATTTGGTTTTATTAAAAATTTGGCAATTCAGTCATGTAACTATTATAGGAGTTTTATTTTCTCTTTAAATATCTTTCTTTTAGTTATAATGAAAATCATACTTTTCAAGTTTTTTTTTCTAGTTTTCATAAGAGCTTGTATTATCCATTCCCACAATGGATGTTTTGCCTTTCTTGGATTTGTTATGATATGCGCTGCTTACACGGAGGAAATGTTGGTTATCGATCTTTAACTCACCAAGAACAAAAAGAAGCCTCAGGTCGTGACCTGGCCAGGGCAGGGCCCACTGCACAGCTTGGGTGTAGCACAGGGAGGTTGCTGGGAAGCAGCAGAGAAGGGGACTTCGACCGTCAGGCCGTTCTCCTGTCTCGGCTTGGCCTGCTTGCCCCCCCGGCCGACAGAACGCTGGGGTTTCAGGCTAAACCACAGGGTTGGGGGATCTTTCTTCCTAGCAGAGCTCAGACGAAGCCCCAGTTCACCTCTGACTTCGGCCCAAACACTCCCAAAGCCTCTTTCCTTCCAGGTCAGCCTTTCAGTCGGAGCTGCAGGACGAGGCGGCAGCATTGCTTTCCTCTCCTTCTTCCTTAGCGTTCCCAGGCCCGTGGGGGTCCATGCCGCCCCGCCCCCCGCCTTGCCCGTCACAGAATTTGGGGCATTAGAATTTTGCTGTAAAAAGTGAACCACCATCCAAGGCCCTGACTATCATCAACCATAAAATGAAATGAAAATCTGGAAAATTCTACAGTTCCTCCCTGTAGATATGAAGTAGAGTGGGATTTTGCTTGTTTATGCAGTCTGTTTGCTTTAACAATGCTGGCAGGGTTTCTGTGTTAATCAAACCTCTTCAGCAACCCCCAGTCCTGTCTCTTGCTCTGGTCTAGGTGAACGTGCTTGCTGTCTGTCCTTGGGGTCTCATTTTGTTCCCCTAGCCTATTACCTTCTTTGAGAGGGAAAAACGCCAAGTGGCAAACAACTCAGGACCACAATTTGGGAAGACAAAGCCTCCCTTAACTGAACAATGACCTGATCTGGCATTTTTAGTGACTTTCCTCTGAGAAGCTCAAAGGACTCCACAGTCTTTGTCACCGGATAATTTCATAAGATGCAACATATACCAGGGTTGAAGGCATTCCCATGTGCATGTCTGCATTTTATTGATAGGGTGTTTTACCTAAATTTGAATGAAAACAGTCTTGTGTACTTTAGCTCAAAGACCCTTTGAACACCCTGGCTCTGAAAGGAACATTTATACTGTTGCTTTGGATACTCTTGGTTAATATTTTCCCAATTGCTCAAAGCGATTCATGTCTTTTAAAAAGCATTAGCAAAAAGAAAAGAAAAAGCACTAACAAAGACCCAGAACTCTGGAACTGAGTAGAAATGTGAGGGGTGTTGTCAGTTCTCTTTAGCTAATAAAGCAGATAAAGAGCTGTGTAGCAGCTGAGCCTTGGTGCACCTGTGCCATGAAGTTCAACCAAGTGGTGTCTCTACTAGGATGGGCAACTTCAGATATTACTTGGTGTGGGCTGTATCCTGTAAGAGGCTCATGGAAACTAAGCTTGAGTTTTGGAAGACCAGAAGGAAGATGCCTCTGAATTGTCTCCAGTAATAAATTACTGCCTTAGAGGAAGGTTAGAACTGAAAATATATTTACAGGAGCTACAAAAAATGTAAGATGCCTAGGAGTAAATTTAGCCAACAAGAGGAAAGGTCTCTACAATGAAAACCATAAAACATTGATGAAAAAAGAGGACACAAATAAATATAGAGATATCTGTGTTCATGGATTGAAAGAATTAACATTGTTAAAATGTCCACACTATTTGAAGAGGTCTACAGATTTAATGCAATCCCTATTAAAATTCCAGTGCAGTTCTTCACAGAAATAGAAAAAAGATTCTAAAATTTGTATGGAACCACAGAAGACCCCTAATAGCCAAATAAATCTTGAGCAAAAAGGACAAAGCTAGAGGCATCACACTACCTGACTTCAAAACATACTGCAAAGCTATTGTAGTACAAACAGCATGGTATTGGGCATAAAAATAGACACATAGACCAGTGGAACAGAGTAGAGAACTGAGAAATAAATACATGCATATACAGTCAACTAATTTTCAACAGAGGTGCCAAGAACACACATTCAAGAAAGAACAGTCTCTCCAATAAATAATAGGAAAACTGAATATCCACATGCATAAGAATAAAGCTAGATCTCACTCTCTCACCATCTGCAAAAATCAACTCAAAATGGATTAAAAACCTAAATGTATGACCTAAAATGATAAAACTACTACAGTAGAAGAAAACATAGCAGAAGGTTTTCATGACATTGGTCTGGGAAAGGATTTTTTGGATAATACCTCAAAAGCACAGGCAAGAAAACAAAACAGGAATCAACAAACTGAATTACATTGAACTTCCAAGCTTCTGCACAGCAAAGAAAACAATTAACAGCATGAAGAGACACCTTATGGAGCAGGAAAACATATTTGCAAACCACACACCTGACAAGGGTTGATATCCGTAATACATAAGGAAAACAAACAAACAAAAACCCAAACAAAACAAAACCAAAACACACACACACACACACACACACAAATAATCTGATTTTTAAAATGGGCAAAAAACCTGAAAAGACATTTCTCAAAGGAAGACATACAAATGGCAAACAGGTATATGGAAAAAAAATATTCCACATCACTAATCATCAGGGAAATGCAAATCAAACCTACAATGAGATACCAGCTTACCCCAGTTAGAATGGCTGTTAGCAAAAAGACAGCAGATAGTGAGTGTTTGTGAGGATGTGGAGAAAGGGGAACCCTTATACACTGTCGGTGGGAATATAAATTAGTGCAGCCATTATGGAAAACAGTATGGAGCTTCCTCAAAATTTAAAAGTAGAATTATCATATGATCCAGCAGTCCCACTACTGGGTATATATCCAAAGGAAATGATGTCAATATGCCAAAGAGATTTCTACATTCCCATGTTCATTGCAGCACTGTTCACAATAGACAAGATATGAAATCAACACGTATCCAATAAGGGACAAACAGACAAAGAAAACTTGGTGTATATACATAAGGGAATACTATTCAGTCATAAAAAAGAATGAAATCCTGTTACTTTTAGCAACCTGGATGAATCTGGAGAACATTATGCAAAGTGAAATAAGCCACACACAGAAAGACAAATATCGCATGTTCTCACTTACATGTGGGAGCTAAAAAATGTGGAACTCATAAAAATAGAGAATCTGAAGAAGTTGATGTCATAGAAGCAGAGAGTAGAATGGGGGTCGCCGGAGCCCGGGAAGGGGGTGAGCAGTGGGGACGGGGAGAAGTCGATCTATGGATATGAAGTCACAGCTGGGTAAGCGGAATAAGTTCTGGTGGTCTGTTGTGCAGTAGGTGACTGCAGTTAACAGCACTGCATCGTATATTTCCAAATCGCTAGAAGAGAGGATTTTGAGTGTTCTCACCACAAAGAAATGATATGCACATGTATGAGAGATGACTATGTTATGCACTCTGATTCGATCATTGCCCAACGTATACACATATTGAAACATCACACTGTTCCAATGATTATGTCACAATACCTGTGACACATGATTAAGACATAATTATCTGTGTCATAATTAATTAACCATTTTAATTAAAAATAAATAATTTATTTCATAATCGCAATTAATTAGGTAATAATTATCAACATCATTGCCAATTAATTAACTGTTAATTATTAGCTGCTAACTGATAATCAACTATTAATAATTTACAATTGATAATTTATTAACAAGTAATAATCAATTGACAAGTAATCATTAATTGATAATAAATAATTGATTAACAGTTAATGATTAATTCATAATTATTAACTGACAATTAATTACTGGTCAATGATGAACAGAAATCAACAATTAATTAATGATTAATTTCAATGAATCAATGATTATTAATTAACAATTAATGATTAACAACTGATCGATAACTATTAATTAATAATCAATCAATGATTATCCATTAACAATTAGTAATTGCTGATTACTAATATTAATAATTTTAATTAATTGATTTCATAATAATTTTAATTGATTAATAACCATTTTAATTGAAAATAAATTAAATATGATATAGGTAGGGTATCTCTAGTTTGAAATTCAGCAATCCAAAATGATCTGAGCCCTGACATGACACCCAAAGGAAATACTCACTGGAACATTTTGGATTTCAGATTTTTGGATTAGGGATGCTCAACTGATAAACATAATGCAAATATTCCAAAGAGGCAATGTAACAACAGCAGATTCCTTGGTCACTGTGGCCAAGCTGCCCATGGAGAGCAGCACTGACCCGGCTGCTGGAAGGACTGGCGCCATCTTTGTGTGGTTAGCTCTAGTGCTTTAAGCAAGATGATGTTCTTGGTTGGATTCGTGCCTCTTTGTCAGCAAAGGGAGGGATGACTTCCCCAGTTAATGGTCATCTACGAGCTTAGTCCCTTTGTCTATGTTCTTGTTACCTCTAGCCAATAACATGTCTTTGTAAGAGGTGCACACAAACAAGATTCTTAGGGGCACATTTCTGTCTTTCTGTCAGGTTTTCCATTTCTAGAAAAACAGCAGTTCGTAACTATTTCTAGAGTTGAAAATTTGGGCAAGTTGGTGCAGCAAGTTTGTGCCCAAGTATTAATACAACGATATGATAGCTGAAAAGTTCGTGAAGATAAAATTCAAGAGAGACACATCTAGGAAAGGTAGAGAATAGTTGGGAAGTGTGAAAAGAAAAGAAACAATTCACACTTGGAATTAGAAATGCATATCTGTCCTCCGTGAAAATTAGAAGTGACCCTGCGTGTTCTGTTTTCCTTCTAGGAATGTACTGACACCACTTAGGTTCTACCCATTTCTCAGCACAAATGGCTTCTCCTCTTGTTTGATCAGCTGAACCTGATCACTCTAACCCAGACAGGGCAGGGTTGGGACCATGAATCTGACTCTATAATAATGGATGTTTTTGATACATGGTGATAGTTAAGTTTTGTGTTCATGTCTTATTTCCTTATAGAAGTTGTATGCTTCCTAAGAGCAGGGTCAATGTCTTTCACGTCTTCCTGGTGTGGTACTTTGCACAGGAAAGTGCTAGGGAATGTATCTGCTGGACAATGGATACAATAAAAAAAAGTGGAGACAAAGCTGAGAATTTGAAGAAAGAAAAGTGTTGTTCAACTTCATTGTTTATAAATTCGGCATGAAAGAAACGCCATGCTCGGAGTGACAGTGCTGCTTGCCCTCTGCCCCTGTCGGGAGCTGCAGAGCACACCGTGACCACGTAAAGATAGCAGCCCTGCAACAGCATTTGGGTGGACTTGCCGCCTACTTGCAAGCTGGTCCACATGTCAAGCCGTAGGATCGATTTAAATGGAGTGATCACATTCTGAGCAGTCAAAGAGTAATTGGGGAAGGCAAGATGGTTTTATAGCAAATGATTATAGGAAATCTTACCTGAATCTTTCCAGGTGATCATTTTACTTTGCAATGTTTCATTAGCTAATTGTTATTGAGACAATGGAGGAATCAATTCCAAAACAGTCAATTGCTTAATCCAATTTGGATCATAAAACATTCTCTGGATTGAAATATAGTTTACTTTGAAAGGAAACCCTGCCTCCCTTGAGGCTGTTAAATGGTTTGGGAGAATGGTTCTACTACACTCCTCTTTGTTGCAACATTATATGTTGGAAAATATATACTTAATTATATTTGGTTTGCTCTAAAGACTTTTGGTACAAACTGCTAGGATATTAACAAAGGAAAACTTGCATGCAGGGGTTGTACAGAGAAGGAACCTGGGTTCCGGAGACGAGGTAGCACAGCAGACCCGGCAGCTTCCATCCCGGACTTTTAATCGGGTTGTCACTCTACTACTTCATGCAGCAAAGCTACTGATAACCAACCAACGATTCAGAAGGACCTCCCCATATAGCTTCAGGAATGTATCTTACATTGGGATGCAAAAATGCTGAGGTCTCTGGGAATTTCTAAATTGTAAACTGCTATGTTTTAAAATGTTTCTTATTATTTTATTATTATTTATTCTATTTTTTATTTTTCATTTGACTCCTGTTTTCTTAGTAGTAAAATGCATATTCTACTCAACAGTTACTAGAGGAGCATAATATTTATGTTCCACATTTTGTTTGCTTTTGTGAAAGTCTGCAAATGAATCATTGTCATCAAACAGTGTGTTCAGGAGGCCTCAGTGTTCTCAAAAGATGTCACTGGCCACTACTGTCTTCTTTGTCAGGCATTTAAGACAAATCCTCTCCCTAAGGCCACTGTCACTCACCAAGCAGCTTAGAAGGAGTATTTTCTTGGGCCATAAAGATGGTGACTGTGGTGGCCCAATTCCTTTTGCTTTTTAATTTGCTGTTTCCTGTAACCCCTGCTGCAGAGGCGTGTGCATGCACATGCAGACACACATCTGAGCACCGTTCTAACATGGGACCTGCGCCGCAGCCTGTGCTGTGTTTTAGCACCTGCTGGTTGCACAGGAAGGATGTAGAGGGCCCATGTCCTTTAGCTACAGGTCACATCTGATGGTCTCCAGGGTGGTGTTTGCTTATGAGCAGCTATGTCTAAAGCGACCCTTTTCTTTGAAGGATCAGAGGAGCTTGTCTAAGCACCAAGGACATTATCCAAGCCACTGTCCCCTGTCTCCGCTGTGGGGCCCAGCAGCAGTACCACCACGTTGGGGTTCTCTGGTCAGTGGTTTTCTCCTGAGATACATTCTGTCCTGGTGCAGTGACAAACACCAAATGGTCAAACTTGTATTTGTGAGATATTTTAACTGCTTATGACTTTAGAGTCTGTCTCTGAAGGAACAGAACACCTTCAAATCAACTATGTTTCTGTTCACTTGATGAAATTGGAAGCAATGTAATATTCACAGAGTTTATATTTATATAATATACAAATATATATAATATAATTATAATATAATAATATAATATTATTATAAATAATAATAAATAAAAATTATTATTTATTTCTCTGCATTGTAGCTTTTCAAGAAAGGTATATAGTCCCTTTCATACTGCTTAGCACATAGTAGATACCAAGTTTAATATTACTGAAACTGGACCTTTTCAAAAAGTAAAAATGTGTTCTATACAGAGAGTACAGTTGCCTGCCACTTTTCCAAATTATACAAGGATGTACGTTGCAGAATACTGCACTCTGTTTGTGCTAGATGTGCTGGATTAATGACCAGTTCATTCCGGGTCTGTGCCCTCTGAACTTGCCTTTGCAGTGTCCCCGGCAGGAGGTGGGGTAAGTTGCGCTAGCCTGGGGTTCTGAGTTCAGACGTGTAATTTTGGCTAAAGGGATGTTGGCCAACTCGAGACAAACAGATGCTTAAAAAGGTGGTTGCACATTTCTGCTGCTTCTCTCTGCCCTCACCATGACAACACGCCCATGCTGGAAAATGAGACATGTCACTCCATTTGTCCCAACTGGGGCCATCCCAGACCAGCTAGCAGCCAACTCTCCCCACCCCCAGACGTGAGAGAGCCCAGCCCAGATCAGCAGAGGTGCCCAGCCAACTCTAAGTGACTGTCATCGTGTGAGTAAGCCCAGCCAACCCCAGAGAAAGTTCCCAGCTGATCCACACTCATGAACTCAATAAATAAATGCTTATTATTCTACACCCCTGAGCTGTGGGGTGGCTGTAACCAGCATTATTGTGGCAACAGGACACTGATAAAATATTAAACACAATGCAATCTTTCTTTGATTCTGGAGAATTTCACACCATTGAAATTGTTATGGAAATTAAGTATTTTTGCCCATTGGCGAACATAAGGGAGGTGTAAGAGACAGAGGTGAATCTGTGGAGCCTCCTACCATAGTGCCTGTGTATTTGCTTCTAGACACAGATGAGACATAAGGGGTGTTTATACAAAAATGGTAGAACTGTGGTCAGATGAAGAAATGGGCAACTGTTCTATATGCCCAAGTTATAATAAATAAATGACAAAAGCAAAAATAGCAAGGCTCTTGTGGTTTCCTACTATCTTTTTTTTCTATAAAAATCATGGAACTTGGATTATTTAATTTTATACTTAAGTAGATTCTGGATAAATGTAACAATAGTTTATATTTAATATATAGAATGTCCGAGTTCTCTGCTTGCAAGCAACAGAAACTGACTCTGGTTTAGTGCCGTGACCCGTTTACAGGACGGGGGATGAACACAGAACACACAAAAAACACAGACACACATAAAGACGGTTACAAGACTCGAGTGCTGATTGCACTGGGTCAGTTTATTTTTATACTCCAAAAAACTAAAGTTAGTTCCCTGTAGGTGACCACCCAGGCATTACAGCAATGGCCATAAATTCCGGAACACGTAGCCGTAAGGACACAGGTGTCCCCTGACTCAAGGTTTCCAGGTGGTTGCTCTAGGCACCAGGCATAGATCACAGACCAAGATTAGCAAGGTTGGGCAAGGCAGCCACGGTTCCTCCAGGCTGACCCTCCTGCGGCTGTGCCTGGCTTAGGTTGCCCCTCCCTTGAGGGGTCTTACCCGTCATTGAGTAACCAGCCATCTTATGGGGCTAAGCAGCAATCACAGGAACAATCGTGTTTATCATTTTATCATGTGGCCTCCAGACCCCCAGTGCCATGGGGCTGGGCAGCTCTTGCCTTAGTGCAGAAACTCAGGTCCTCTGTTATGCCTCTAGGTAGCAACCTTGTTTGTCACAAGGACCCTGTCCAGAACACATTACTCTCAAACGCTCTGGGCAGAGCACGTACATTACTCACTAAATTTAATTCTTAAACCAGGAAAGCATAATGTCAGTCTCCAACAGTTTAGTCTGTAAGAAAAGGCATTTGTTAGAAGCTTACCAAGAAGCTCACAGGATGAAAAAGGAGCTGGGGGGCCAGCTTGGAAATGGGCAACTCTTAGGATTCAAAAGGGAAATAAATACAAAAAGAAACAAATTTAAAAAAATGTAAAGTCCACTAGAGATGGGTTTTCAGTTTTTGCCTGGCAGGTCCTTCCTGTGCCGGTGGCTCCCTGTGCCAGGGCAGCACGGCGCTCGGGGCCTCACCTGTGGAAGGAAATGCTCTTTGGGGCTGTCAAACCCTGAGTGAATCTGGCCTCGTGGTCTCTGCGGTCGGGGAGAAGCTGACCCCACATCTAAAGTCTCCAGTCTGTAGTGATGACACTTGCAACTGCTCGGGAGGCCTGAGCTGCTGGTCACGGTCATGGCACAGCTGTGCACGCCCACGTGCAGGGTGAGCAGGCACCCCCATGAGCTGTGGGGCACAGGTGGGTTTCTCAGCCTCTCTGAGCCTCGATTTCCTGATCTGTGAAATGAGGACCATGGGTTGTTGTAGAGAACCCTGTGTACAGAACCATTCCGTGAAAGTTAGCTCAAGGGGAGGCTGGTGGGAGGATGGGTTGTTTGCTCTTCACAACTGGGGAGACTGAGGCAGGGGTGCAGGGAAGGACCATGCATGGGCTTCGGGCCAGGTGAGGTTGGCCTCCAGTCTCCATTGTGTACCAACAAAATACGAGACCCATAGCCATGCACCCACCCCCTCAAGCCCAGGTTCCTCGATTCTAGAACAGATGACACCCACCTCGCAGGCTTGCTGGGCAGGTGCAGGTTGGGGATCCCGGGGTAAGGATCCTCCTTTTGTCTTGGAACGGCCATAGGCATTTGACCGTCACATGGCCCGTATGGAAAAGTGGGATAGAGCAAAGAGTTCAGGCATTTATTCATTACCCCAGGCTGAGGAAGGCACCTCAGCCGGCAACATGACCAGTCCAGAGGCGCTCATCTGCACGAGACACCATTGTCCTGTGCCTGCAGTGGCATTCTCCCCTGAGGTGTCCAGGCAGATGCTCCATGACCCAACGGCTGTGGAAGCCGGGTCCCCGCCAGGTGCACCCCCTCCCCGACCTCAGCGCCAGGGTGGCTTTCTTCTCCTGCCCCTCCTTCCCTGCCTTCTCCTAACACTACAGTTAATCTAATTTAAGATGCCATTGGGGAAAATGTCCCCTTACGTCTGTGTGTCACGTTTCTGATTCCACTTCACAGGTACACTTCCTGGTCTAGCAGGTGCCGTGCAATACAACACGCCAAGAGGGAAACGGGCCTGTGGGGCCTGTGGCGTGCACAGCCCCAGAGGGAGTCCGTGCAGGCTAGAGACAGAGCCGACTTTCAGCAACGGTATCCTTGGCCACATCCTTTCAGTTTCTGCCTACAATCTTAGTCTGTCCTTGCAGGTGAGAGGATTTGGGGAGGTGAGGTGAACAAGAAGAATGATTGCTTTCATAAAGGAAGGAAGGGGGGAAGAAAGAAGGAGGGAGGGAGAGAGAGGGAAAGAAGGAGGGAGGGAGAGAGGGAAGGAAAGAAAGGAGGGAGGGAGAGAGAGGGAAAGAAAGAAGGAGGGGGGGAGAGAGAGGGAAAGAAAGAAGAAGGGAGGAAGAGAGAGGGAAAGAAAGAAGGAGAGAGGGAGAGAGAGGGAAAGAAAGAAGGAGGGAGGGAGAGAGAGGGAAAGAAAGAAGGAGGGAGGGAGAGAGGGAAGGAAAGAAGGAGGGGGGG
>VSMD01032247.1:0-94218 GCA_008750895.1 Mirza zaza | reverse complement strand
AGGAACTCATTCTCTCTTTCCTCTTGTTTTTGGACTCCAAAATTACTGTATATATTACATCTTTTAATATTGTCCCATAGATCCCTGAGGTCCTATTCATTATTTTCAATCTTTTTTCTCTCTTTTCTTCTGATTGCATAATTTCTGTTTCTCTGTCTTGGAAGTCAATAACTCTTTTGTGATTTCCAATCTGCTATTAAGCCCATCCATTTAATTTTTATTTCAAGTATTTAATTTTTCAGTTATAAAATTTCCAGTTGGGTCTTTATTTTTTCTTCTAGTTTGGATTTCTCTACTGTATTTCTTATCTTTTTCTTCATTATGAGCACTTTCCTTTACGTCCTACAGCATGGTTGTAATAGCTGCTTTATATTCCTTGCTTGCTAACTCCAACATCTTGATCATCGTGGAGCCAGTCCCCATTGATTTGAGTGTAGGTAATATTTTCCTCTTTCTTTGTTGAATAATTTTGGATTATATTCTGGATAAGTGATATGTTGTAAAGACATTAGACTCTACCATATAGCTGAAATAATATTGGTTTTTCGTGCTGGTAACCAGATAATTTGACTCAAACCACAAATTGCCCTGAATTCAGAGGCAGCTAAAATTTCAGTTCAAGTCTTATAGCCTTAGCTGAATTGCTAGAAGTACATGTGTACACTTTAGGGGCTAGGAGAAGGTTGGGCAGGGTGCACATAGAGTATTCGAGGCTCCCTCTCTCTGTATCTCTTTTTTGGGGGATGATTTCCTCACTTTCTAGCTGCAGTGATCAACCTCTGTTACTTTGTCCTTTGAGCTAGGAAGGCAGCACATTTCTGAATTTTAGCTGCTCTGCATGGTATAGACTATGGCTTGCCCTTATGCTAAAAGCCATACAAATAGGAAATTCTCCCAGTTTTGTTTTCTCTGTCCAGGTGTTATGCACCGTTCAGTATCTGTCTGATTTTGTCACTCTCAAGGAGCTTCAGGTAGTTGTTTCTTACATTTCTCCCCGAGTTTATAGTTATTATCTGTGGGTGGAAAGTCGGCAGGAGCTAAGTGGCTATTACCACATGTGGAGCCCTCTCAGTCATTAGCCTTGACATTTGTGTGTATCCCAGTAGCCTCTGTCCAAATCAAGATTAGAGCATTTCCAACTTTCCTGTCACATTCTCCTCTCAACCACTATCTGACTTCTGTAACCAAAGATTAGTTTTGTCTAAATTCAGATTTCATATAAGTGGAATCATACCCTATACAGCCTTTTGTGTTCAGCTTCTTCCATTCAGCATGATGCTTTTGAGATTCATCCAGGTTGTTGTGTATGTCAATGGTTCTTTTCTTTTTAATACGGAATAGTTTTCCATTCTATCAAAATACCACAACGTATATATCCATTTGCCTATTAAGGGACATTGGAACTATTTCCAGTTTTTAGCTATTATAAATAAAAATGCTACTAATATGCTCATACAAGTAAATCTTTTTGTGGATATATGTTATCATTTCTCTTTTGTAAATAGGTAGGAGAGGAATTGCTGGAAGTCAGACAGTTATCCAAAGTGGTTTACTGTGTTCCACTCCCACCAGCAACATGTGAGCATTCCAGATGCTTTGTGTCTTTGCTAACACCTGGTGGTGGCCGTGTTTTAAATTTTAGACATGCTAGTGAATGTAAAGTGGTATTTCATTGGTTTTAAATTGCATTTTTTTTTTAATCACACAGAGTCTCACTCTGTTTCCTGGGCTGGAGTGCCATGGCTCACAGCAACCTCAAACTCCTGGGCTTGAATGATCCTCCAGCCTCCCAAGTAGCTGGGATTAAAGGCGTGCACCACCATGGCAGGCTTATTATTTTTCTATTTTTAGTAGAGATGGGGTTTTACTCTTGCTCAGGCTGGTCTCGAACTCCTGACCTCAAGCAATCCTCCTGCCTTGGCCTCCAAGAGTGCTAGAATTACAGGCATGAGCCATCGTGCCCGTCCTAAATTGCATTTTACTGATAACTAATGTGTTGAAAACTCCTTCATGTGCTTATTGGCTACTTATATATCTTCTTGTGGAATGTATCTATTCAAAACTTTTGCAATATTTATTGCATCTTGTAAATTGGTGATTTATAGTAATTCTTTTATCTTCTGGATATGTGTCCTTTGTTAAATATGTATTACAAACATTTTCTCCTTGTCTGTTATGGCAATTTCTTTTCTTACTGAAGTCTTATGATAAACATTTCTAGTTTTGATAAAGTTTCATTTATCAATTTTTGTCTTTTATGGGAGTGCTTTTTCTATGCTGTCCAAGAAATCTTTGCCTATACAAGATTTATTTCCAATCAATAGTGAATATTGATAGGTTTCTGAAATATTTTTCTTTTCTATAAAGCTTTCAAACTTTGTATGTGGCCTTTTTATCCAGTGTAAAATGGCTTTTGAGGTAAAATAAAATAGTTTCTGCAGATTTGGGGGGTTCCGAGCAAGACAGCTGAAAAATTAAATAATGTTTATACAGTGACTTGCATGAAAAGACACTTAATAGATGTTTGCAAAAGTAAACTTACTCAACTTATATATCTCATGGCAAACCTTGTTCAGGGGAGTAAAAATTTATGATTTATTGCTGCAAATCTATGTGGTTATGTACTTAGAACAAGCCCAGAAGCACTGATCTGTGCAGCTCCTATGCCAAGGCGTGGAGGGCTTAGCACTGCATCCTACAGATGGACCAATTCTGCCAAAGCATATGGGGAAGAACTGCACTTCGGCTCTTGCTTAAAAGATAGCAACACTTTTAAATCAATGGCAGCGATGCCAACTTAACATGAAAGTCCTTAACGGCATATTTCTGATGAGTTATTAGTCAACAAAGTAGTGAAACAACTTTCAGCTAAAAGTACTGTACTTAGATTGAATAATAGAGGAAATTCTGAATATGCCAACTTGGCATACACCAAATGGGTGATGAAAATATAAAAATGAGTATTTGCCGAGACTGCATTGCAGCTCACAAAGTCGATTTTAAGCACAATTATTGCACTTTTCCCATGAGCACTACCTTTTACAGTGCCTCTTATAAAAGGGCCTTTCGGAAACATATCTGAGATAAGACCAATTGCAACAGAGAGGCTCTGGTTTATGATGGCTCTGCCTTCACAAAGAAAGACTCCACTGTCCAGCTTCTCTGCCTCATTCTACTCATTGAATCTTAAGTGACTTTTTGCTACAGATGTATTTGTTTTATCCTAATCTCCAACCTTTTTCTATGTATGTTCTCAACAAAATCTCATTCCTCCATTCTGTCTTCTTTAAATCAGTTCCTATAGTGCTCCCAGGAGTGGTTAAAGATGTGTTCTAGGTACTTTTTGTATATTATCTCTAGTTTCTCACATGGTACTATTATTAGGTATAGATTTTTATATCCACTTTACAATTAAGAAGTTCAGACTCATTAAAAAATTGTCAAAGCCATCCACCTGGTAAGTGGCCTTTTTTAAAGATTCGAACCTAGGTTTTTCTACCAGCAAAGCCTGTATTTTTCCCCAGTGCACATGGACTGCTCCCCTGGTTCAAGGGCACCAAACCATTTACTACAGTAGAAGGAAATGCCAGAGTTTGAGCTATTGTCAAAGTAAGTCATATTTGGTCTTCTGTCAGTCAGCTAGACAAGCTGTAAACAGCTCCATAGATAGTCCCTGCTGTTTCTCTATGGTAAACCTTGACTGGCAGGTTTATCATTTGTCTTTCTGGCCAATCCTATTTCTCTTCTCCAGGGGAAGATTTAGATATGTCCCTAAGTCCCTTTTTGGTGAAACAAGGAATACGGTAATTTCTGGTTTGATTTATGCAGGTTGATTTGAAAGATTTGGCAAACAGCTGGCCTTTGTTTGTTTAGGCTATCTTTGGTTGAGCAAGTGGGAGAGAAGTTTCAAAAATCCAGAAATGGATAGAAGGAACAAGAAAGCCATCTAGTCTGGTTCAATTTCTTGAGTTGATTATTTATGGCTAGTAGTTCACAGATGAAGAATTTTAATGATCAAAACCTAGAAATATGCATTGTGCTATTTTTAGCCTGTTTCACTAAAATGCAAAACTACTAGAGGTATGAAGAGAAAGTTTTATTGTTTAAAATAGCATACAATATTGACAGTCTTTCTAAAGTTGCTTATAATTACCATTTAAATATTCATTTAACTAAGTGAATTTTATGCCTGGACACCAGAAGATACGATGATGCTTTTTCTTTTTTTATTCCTTTTTTTACAGATCAAAGCACAACACATACTGTCCACGTGAGCTTTCATTATGCTCTGTTGCAGGAAATTAGTTAACATTCTTGGAATGTGTAATCTTTCACTGCTCAAGGTTTTTGTTTTTCACCCTTTTACAGACAGGATTGTTCTTAAGAACTTACCAAGAGCACAACAATAGAGTCACCATCACAACCGATGGGTATTTTCTGCTATCTTGATAAAGCAGTGTGCAAAAGGATTCTCAGCCTTCTTTTTGTAATACAGGAAGTGTCAGTAGATAGGATCTTTTTTCAACAAAGAACACACATTCTATTATCATCAGGCTTGCTATGAATACTAGCAACTGGTAACTCAAGTTCTGCACTGGAAAGTTGTATTTCACGATGCCTTTCTCACAAAAGGAGCTTTTCCTTGTCTAGTACGTAAGTCAAGATTTTTGTTCCTGGCTTTAGCATCTTTGTAGTGTGTGCATGCACATATTTTGTGCGTGTATGTATGCATGTAATTTTCACTGTAGTTTACCATCTAGGTATTTTTTCTTATTAGTGACAGGTTTAGCGAATCATCTTCATTAAGAATGTCATGGGACATATAGAGACACAATGCAGCCAACACAGACTAAAGTCTTCATCCAAAATCCAGTCTTCCTTCTGGTAGCCAAGTACTTAAATGATCAGAACAGAGAAAGAGTCTTGTCTTTGCTTGAGGCTCAACCTGATAAATAAGACTGTTTAAATGAAAATATTCATAGAATTATGAAAGTAGAAATAAACATTATGTTTGCTCTATTTACAGAGCCTGTGTGTTATGCTCTGGCATTTTAAGCCCATATGCATGTAGAATAATGGATGAGGAAGATTGGCAATCAGTCGGGAAATTTAATGAGTACTTTACAACTGTAGGTTTTAACCTAACACAATGGTTGTTTCGCTACCAGGAGAGTGATTTTGTGGCATGTATTTCTTGCAGAAAAGAAACTGGGGAGGGGTTAAATGTGTAAGTACCTGTGTCTATGTACGACACAGACAAAGAATGGGTAAGTGAAAGAATTGTGAGATAACGAGTTGGGAGGGAAAGGGAGAGATGAGAAGGGAGAGAGATGTTAGAGTTGATATAACCGTGAGGCAGATTTTTTAAAAAATTCTCTTTTTTAATTCTCTTAACTCATTGCTGGCTGAGCCCACTCCTTCTCGAGTTCTAATATTCTAGTCTGGTGAGACATATAGGAGAAGAGCAAAGAAGATTTTCCTTGTGACCAGATCGACTGCTGCCGAGGACCTCTTTTGACAAGGGCATTCCTGCAATCTGAGGTCAGCAGTTCTCCAGGATGCCAGACTGGCTCGGTTCTTGGGTCTATAATGGGGGCTGGTAGGCTTGTGCTTCCAGCTAATCATCAAGTTAGCACAGGTAGTTCTATCCTCCCACCTCCTTAATGATAATATATTCTTTCCCTTGATTTTCAGATTTTGATAACCTTCGCCCACCTTAACTCCTATCCATCAGACTTTATGTAACAGCACTGTGTTTGGTCCCTGAAACAAAATCTATTCTCCAGAAAAGCTATAGGTGGAACAGTCTCAGAAAGAAAAGTGGATGTCAAACACTGTCATATGCTAGTAACAAGTAGACTTTCATAAGCTATGCACGATCCAATTGTAGCTGGATATAAATGGTAAATGGAATATTTAAGTGGAAGAGGTCTATAATTTTGTAGACAAAATAAGGAGAAATTTCCCTTATACTAAGACCAAGGATCTAAAAGTATCCCTGAAAATAATAGAACCAATTAAATGTAAATCCCTCTGAAATTCTATCAAAGCTTTCATGATAACATTAACTAAACTCACCTGGTAGGGCCAGAGCTGTGTGAATTCTCATCATTAACTTAATGGGGTTTGAAACGCAGATGCTTGAGAATGTGTAAGGTGGTTTTCTAATTTAATTTGAAACTGGAACCATTTCCACCAACCTCTTCACCCCCACCCCTCCCTGCCGTTCCTATTGTAAGAGTAGACTAATAAGAATTGAATATTATGTGATGACATTATTGGATCAATTTGAGAGCCATTGTCATACCACCCATGTGTAATCGCGTTTGTATTATGTGTCTTCTGGTGAGTGGTTCCAGTTCTTCCTCCAGTCACCAAGTCTAATTTAACAGATGACACTCTATCCTGGACACTAGGTGGCAGCAAATTGCTGAAATAAACAATTAATCCAAGGGACACTCAAACCTGTTCCCCAATACTCTACGGAGAGACGGTGCAAACGGCAAGTGGATTAAACCCGGAATAGTATGAAAGGACACACTCAGTTGCAAAGTTTCAAAGGCATAAATAATATTGTGTTTCCCCAAAGTTTTGAAGCTCCCTGAAGCTCATTTTGCTTTCTTCGAAACTCCATAGAGCAGAGTTACATATCCAATGGGCCCTAACTTTTCTGATGCAGACCATATCCAGTTCTAGATATCCTCTCATTTATCACAAAAGGTTATCTTTAATTCTGTGTTGTCAACTAATCTATTTTTTTGTTTTATATATGTTTATAAGTTGTTTGAAGTGGTAATATTTAAGTTCAAATAATTTAAAACAATATATTTACTATCGGCCCAATGCTTGAGTAAAAACACTGTAAAAAGTATAAGCTGTTTAACTGTATTCAAAGCATTGCTCAATGTTTACTGAGTATATTAATTTCTTATGAAAGACTAATAGATTGTCAATATAGTTCTAAATATAAAACAAAAAGTGGAATCAATAAAGTTTGACAATGAGAAATCAAAGACCGTCATACTTTATAGATGCAGATGACATTCTAATTTTCAATATTTTCCCTATAAATATTTCATTTAATATCTCTTTATGAATTGTTTGCTCCACTCAGTGTCAACTGCTAATCAGACTCAGCCCCACCTTGGAGAAGTCAATACCTTAAAGTTTATTTAAGCTGATGGCCAGCTGAGAATCAATAAGATAAATAATAGATAGGATAAAAAATAAAAAAGAATGATAAAGAGAATAAATAAATAAAGAATCAAGAAGGAATAAATAAGAATAAACCAAAAAATTAGTTTTAAAACCAGAATATCTTATATGCTCCCAAATAGCTATTTCTGTACTCCCAGAGCATAAGATGAACATATGACACTAAATAGAAACCCTAAAAAAAATGGAACAGAATTCTGAGTGATGGTATCAAGTGCTTCAGGAAAATGCCAGTGTTCTTAGAAGCCATCATGTTTGGAATGAATTGCCCTACACACTATTACCAAATAAAGTTATTATAAAGCAGAATTCAAAGTTTTGTGAATTCAGTTTAAGGCCTTTAGATTAATTCAGGCTGGAGGAATTTCTAAATTTCTGCAAAGTCTAAATAGTTTTTTATGGTGAGGCCATTAGCCAGTCAACTAGATGTCACTGAAGGTCTTCATGAAGTCCAAGTGAAAAAATAAGAGACAATTGTACTTCGCATGGACAATTAAAAATATATTTTAGCCCCATGTAGCCATTAAATAAAAATGATCAAATGGTCTTTATTCAGGACACCAATATTCTCTTTGGGACTCTTACTTCTGTATACACAGCCTATATGTATTATTGCCAACGTGCTACATGGTATAATAGAATCTAGCAAGATATTTTTCTTACTTGTGGACTTATTTACATGAAAAATCACATAAAGGCATAAAAAGTTATTTTCACTTGCATATTTAATGCATTGGTTTCATAGAAAGGCATTGGATTCATAGAAAGGAATAAATTTATTTAAAGGTAGAATTACCCCCCAAATAAGCGATGTATGGTTGCCAAATAAATGAAAATGACTCCTTTAAGTGGTTTTTTAGTTTTGAATTTTGCTTTATTTCATGTTGAATTTTTTTTTAAACCATAGCAGAGTACATTTCTCTTTTACTGTTTGGCTCTGCTCTTGGCTAAACCTCCCAACCCATGGGAGAGAATTCTCTTTCCTCTCAATGAATATGCAATCTCATTGCTGCCTTATTTTAAGGGGGTCTGTTTCTTCTCATATCAGAAAAGCAAAGTTGCCCACAAAGCCAGAAAGCATAAAATGGTGATAATTCTTTGTCCCATCATCTATTTTAGTATATTTTTAAAAGTAGGTACTTTTTTCAGTACTTTCACAGGGGCCTGGGTGTTTTTCCATCTTTATATGTCCTTTTCTGTCTAGCGCAGGGTCTGGCACATGGGAGGCATCCTGTACATTTTAACTGGATGCTAATGAATGACTCTCACAGTCTGGTAGTAACGGATAAAAAGCCAAATGGAAGTGTGGATATAGGAATATTCAAAAGGGATTATTGAAATTACCCTGTCAAGGTAAAGTTTCCATTACTAAATCAGTTGATTCAATGAAACACTATATTATTTAACATTTAATCAGCTTCTGGATTTGGGGTTTACAAGCAAAATAGTAAAAGATGATACTGGTAGTGGCCTTGTATTTGGGTGAGTCTTGTTTTTGTTTTTTGTTTTTCACTGTAAAAAAATTGGTACCACTAGAGGTCACTCCAGTTATTAGCAACAAACTGGTTAGACCAGTCTGTCCCACAGCAGACGGCAGCTCTTGCAAGCTGTCCTAATTTACTGTCAGCAGAAGGAGAATAAAAATTAACTCAAACACCATAACTGGTCAGTGTAAATATATGGTTTGCTCTGTCCCATTTCATCATCATGATTTACCTTCCTCTCTACCATTTCTTTTGGCTCTAGCTGGAGATTGGCTAGGCAGTAATAGCCACAGCAGCCGTGTCTATTGTGTGTTTATTATGTACATGGCAGCATTTTAAGGATTTGTGTTAGTATCTTTACTATGCACAGCAACCCTATGAGGGCCATACCATTACTGTTACCATTTTGCAGAAGGTAAAATCGAGGCTGGGAGAATTCACAGAGACGAGTGGCAGAGCTCAGATTCAAATGCAGAGCCCACGCTTTTAACAGGAAGATGATACCAGTTACAACAGTGGAGTATGTTTACCTCTTCTACTTTTGATTTTTTATTTTTATTTATTTCAGCATATTATGGGGGTACTTTTGATTTTAATAACAGGGTTAGATGCTGTAACAAGAGAAAAGTTTAGAGGTCTGTATAAGTGGCAGGAAGAAGCATTTTGACATCCCTCAGATCATACTTTATAGGTCAGGCAAATGACCAGTATGCAGGGGTTGTGTGTGTGTGTGTGTGTGTGTGTTTGGGAGGGGAGAGAGAAAAGGGGGAGGATGGAAAATGAATCTAGCAAGTTAAAGGTGGGATTTGCTGTTCAGTATAGACAGCAAATGGCCAGGCCAGCAGATCTGTAAGTCTATCACTTCCAAGTGATTTGTCAAAAAGAAAAATAAAACAGATCTTCCCAATCCTACTGTTAAAGAGATACCAATGAATCTGAGCAGCAGTTGCATAATGTATCTAAAGCCAAGGAAACACCTTTTCTAGAACATCTCAGAATATCTTCAACGATTTGGGGTGAGACTCAGGAGCTCTGAATCACACCCTGCTCTAAGCAGTAGAGAGCCCTGCTGGCTAAACAAAGCATTTTTTTCAAAGGGATGATGGTATCTATATATTTACATAATACCTGTGCCTGTGGCGTGCCTGACTTAATAGATGAAGAAATGGAAGCTGAGGGAATTTAAAGACACTTGCCCCAGGTTACGAAGCAAGTCAACACAGATTGAGTTTAGAATCTGCAGCCCTTGAGTTTCCACTCAGTTCCTGAGCCAGCAGGACCCTGCAATATGCTTGCTTGTATTGAACCTGGAATTCTTCCTTGTAGAGTTTCCTCACAGTGTCCCCTTCACCAAAATGTGACAGGGGATTACAGCTCACCCTGACACGGCAAACATCTTAATCTCCTAATGAACCCTCCCCCATGGGAAGCCCCTCTGCTCTCACCCTGAGCCCTCCCGAAAGTGACCATGTATGCCCCTCGTCCGGCAGTCGCCACGATTGGCACCTGTCCTTGCCTGTGCCTTTGGAATGGAAAGTCAGGATGGTTTCAAAGTTTCATATACAATAACAGGAAAAAAAATGAAACAAAGGAACATTTCAAGCAGCAGTCCCCACCTCTGAGCTGTTCCTTTCTAATCTCAGCCAAAGCTCTGCATACCTCAAATCCCCTGAGAGTAGAGAAGACTATAAAACCAACATTTAAGATTTTCTTTGCCCCATAAAAGAGGAAATACAAATTGTTATAAACTTTCTCTTCTAGCACAGCTTGTCGCTTTTCAGAACAATCTAAAATGGCAAGTAGAGAGAGTTGAGAAGGAGGAAAGACTGTAGTCCAATCTACGTATTTCACACTCTCTAACATTAGTGCAAGAAGTAGCATTTGCTGGACAGATGTTAAAATAGCATTTGCATGTCAAGTTCATCTTCATATATTAGCGTTAATATGTAAGGAACAACAAAAGTAGCAGATAAAATACTCTAACTTGAAGGGTGGGAAAAATAAGATTTAAAGGAAAAGAGAAAGAAAACCTGGTAATATATTGTGTCTTGTATAGCAATCAATAATCTCTAGCTGAGGGGCTCATTAGTTGTTAAAACAAGAGCCTTTCCATACAAAAACCATCACTCATTATGAAAGTACCATGGATGGGGCGTACTGTGGTCAGAGAGGCAGGGGTTGTGCTGGAAAGTTCTCAGAAGAGGAAATCAGAAGAACAGGATCTTAGTGCATGTTGGTTTCTCAGAACCTCTATTTCTTCCCTTATAAAACTTGGATAATAGTATCCCATCTTTTCTTTCTCATTAATCCTTTTTGCAAACACTTTTTATATCATATGTATTTTGTTAAGATCAAATGAGCCTTTTAAAGTAATGGATGCAAGAAAAAAGTTTTATTATATAGCATCATTCGGTTAAAGTCTTTACAAATTCTCCACTGAGTACAATCATTTTACCATTTAGAAAGATATGTGCAAATACAAACGAAGAGATCACATTAAATTATTTGCTTTAAGTTCCCCCAAATTGAGTTTTTGCCGCCAATGCATTATAATGGCCAGTACCTTCTTCCATTTGCCAGGACAAACGTCTTACTGTCCATCTTGACTCCTTTCTTTCTCTTACCCCCGGTGCATTCCAATCCCCTTGTAGTCCCTAGCCAGAAAATACATCCGGAGTCTGACCACCTCTCGCTGCCTCCCTGGTCCCAAGCACTATCTACATCACTGCAACAGCCTCCTAACTGCTTCCACCTGGGCTCTGCCCCACAAATCTGTTCCCAAAACGGCAGCCCGAGGGACACCTCAAAGAAACAAGTTAGACCATGTTCCCTTTCTGCTCCAAACCTCCAGTGGTTCCCATTTTCCTCCGAAAAGCAAATCTCGTCAATGGGCTGCAGGACTCTGTGCCCCCAGCCCTTGCTACCTCTCCGCCCCTCCCCCTTCCATCCGGCCACCCTGGCCCTTTCGCTGGTCCCTGCACACGGTTGTGGTTGCACCCCAAGTTTTCCCGCCAACGTTGCCTCTGCCTGGGACGCTGTTCCCTCCAGATCTCCTCGTGTTCTCACCTCATATCGAGCACTTCTCGAGAGTCACTCTCTCCACTAGGTCCTTCCGGAGCATCATGTTTAACACTGACATCCACCCAAGCCCACGGACCTCCCTGTCCCTTTCCCCTGTTTTATTGTTCTCTTCCCATCTTCCAAAACATAATTTACTTATTTGTTTGTTGTTTGCTTTTCTCCTCCTCCATTTGATGATAACTTCTAAAGGGCAGGAATTTTTGTCTCTCTTGTTCTATCCTCATCCCCAGTACTTAGTATGGTGCTTGGCACATAGTAGGTGCTTGATGGCTATTTGCTGGATGAATGAACAATATAACAGAGACCTGAATACCTCAGCCTTATGGTGTGTGGCTTCTCCTGAGAATCCTGAAATTACTATTTCACTTATCATACTTAATTCATAGTCTCTTTGTGAGGTAGGTGATTTTATCCACATTTTATTGGGGAAAATAAAGTACCTGGTATTGGTCTTCCTCTGTCATATACGTAGTTAGAGGAAAACTGTCAAAAGAGACCTAAGCTCCTTCCAATTTGGGGGCCCAAATTTTCACATCCTTCACTCTCCCACCTCCCCTAAAAGAACAGAATAAATTCTCAAAGTCAAACTGCTATCATTTTGTATGGACCATCTATTTTCACATAGGGCCTACAACTTCCATTCCATATTATAAAACTATTACTTAAAAGAATTATTTATCCAAGGAACTTAAATTCATTACAAACAGTGTTATTTGCAAGGCAAATGTGTCTTTTTATAGTTAAATAATTAACTGACACACCAGAGTTACTCAATTGGGTTTTCCAATATCTATAATTAGATTAAAATATATGAGCTCACTGTGTTTGTAACCATATCTCCATCTCAATTCCTATTTTAGAAAAGAAAAACTTCTTTAGACTTGAGAAGCATTTTCATATTAGATTGATTTTCAAGAAGATATTTTGAACTAATTGGTCAATTAAGCATAATTAATTCATTTCAACTACTCCACAAGCCACAGTAAATTACTTCTCAGAAAGCTCAACCACTTGGGTCACTTTAGTACTTTTCAAAATGATTCAGTCTATGGAGCAGTCTTAAAAATGCCGCTTTGTTTATCTAGGCATCAGGGAACGATAGCAAGCCTAAACACTATCAAGATGCCACCGTCACTAATGATGCCTGTGATGTGGTAAGAGAGATGCTGTTTTTCCTGCTGCTGTTCCCAGGGTAGCCTTAGAAAACAAAGGCATCAGCTATGTAGAGTCTACGGTGAAGCAATGCTTAAAGAGGTTATTCATAGAATCATGGCAGTAACAGAGACTTTCAGAGGTTATCAGATCTACTCCTTTCCCTTCCGGCAGGATGATATCAACCCTACAGCATGGCATAACAGACGGATAACTGGCTTAAGTGCTCTAGATCACTGTTGTTCTGGTTGTCACATTAACTGTCCATGCCATGCTGGGTTAATTCCTTAATTTCCCAAGAGGAGCACAGCTATTATAGACCCATAAAACAATCTGGTATGAGTGATAAGTATTGGAATGAATTAAATAGAAACACAGAGGCAATAGCAACTAAGTTTGCCTGGGAGATGTGTGTTTACAGAGTAGAAACAGTAAGGAGTAGTATCAGGAAATGTTTCAGAGAAGAAGTAATTTTATTTGCATTTTGAAGAATAAACATAATTTTTCCAAGTATAAAAATTTAAGATATTCCTGGCTCAAGTTTAAGTAGAAGCAAAAGCATGAGGTATGAAAATCATTGCAAGGCTGAAGGATGAAATTTTTTTCCCAAGTATATGCTTGGGGGATAGAGAGGGGAAGAGACATTAGAAAAGTACAGTGGGACAGATCTTCAATGATTTACTGTCACAATGAGAATTTTGATAAGGATTTGGACTTTATTCTGAAGGCAATGAGGAGCTACTAAAGTGTGTTAAGAAGGGTAGCAGAGAGATAAGAATTATCACTTAGAAAGATCACTCTGACAAATCTTGAAAGAAGAATTGGCGGGTAGACAGAATAAAGGCAGAGAGATGGCATTAGGAGGCTTTTGTTCTAAGCCAGGTGGGAGCTGAAGATGGCCCAGACTCAGTAATGACAGTAGGCTGGATGTAGAGAGAAGGTTAGAATTGGTAAATGTAAGTAAGGAAGATCTAACAGAATTCGCTGTTGGTTGAGTGTGAGAAGTCAGAGAGCGTAAGCCCCCAAAGTGAATAAAATTGCTTGGGAAAGGCCATGGAATAAGAAATGGGTCAAAATCTGAACTCTGACAACTACAATCATTTAAGGGATAAAGAATGACAAGTCAGGATCAGATATCTAGGAGGAAGAGAACTAGTAAGGAGTTAATATTTTAGAAAGGAGAACATTCCAGGAATATTTTACTTAGAAATGAGAGCATTCCAAGAAGGAAGAAAAGAGCAGTAATATCTAACGGTGCAGAAAGGTCAACTAGGATTAGAATTGAGATGAGTTCATTGAATCTTCAATGAGGAGATTAATAAAGCATTCTAAGTACAGGTAGGGGAAAACAGACTGGAATTATTTTATTAATAATAAAAATTTCTGTGTGTGTGTGTTTGCTTTTTAAGATGGAAAAGAGCTGAGCTTTATTTCATGCTGAGCATAAGAAAAAGGATGAAGATAGAAAGAGATGGGAGATAATGGTATCACAGGTTTCAGATGAGATATGAAGGGTCTGGATCTCAGTGATTTGAAGAAAGTCTTAATTGCATCAAGGAGGAGGAGCGAATACATTTTCTTACAAGACAATGTGATGGGGTGAGAGAAACATGGATGGGCGGGTGATGACAGAAAGAAATTGAGGATTTTCATGAATGGCTGTCGCTCTGTCCTTTGAGACACAGGAAATACAGGGCAGCGTTGAAGGGGCAAGGAGACAAAGTGTAGAGTTAGTCACCGGGGGGAAGAGTGGAAGAACTGCAAGCAATGTTTGAATGTCCATTCGAGTTGGAAGTCACAAATGGCCATGTCCTGCTACCTGCTACTGACACCCTTGTGAATTCTTGTTTATTCTTTAAAACTCACTTTAGATGTCATTTCCTCTAGCATGTCATCTGTGCTGGAAGCCTTCCCTGTAACTCATTCATTTTTGGATCCCTAGATTTGAGTTGAGTGCCTGGAACATGGGCAGGTCTTCAATAAATGTTTGCCAGAGGAATGGGCCTTGCATGGATTAGCATGAACTAATTCCTAGAAGAATGGCCCGAGTTAACTTAGATAAAAGTTTTAGATCTGTGAAATTAATCTTCATCTTCTTCCCACTTCTCTTCTCTTTCATCATTTTCTGCCTCCTGCTGTCTTTGCCATCTCTCTTGAGCCTCCACCTCCCACACCCTTCAGTAGTTGCTTCCCCCTTCTGAGTCATCTTTGCTCTCAGCTGACTATGTTCTAATTTCTCCAAAGGCACCACTTCAACAATTAATCCAAAAATCAACAACACTTAAAATGAGACTGCTCCCAGGTGTATTTGTTTTAAAAAGGAGAGACACTGCAAGTTGTCCAGAGTAGCAAGTGAGCTTGGATACTAAAGAGAAAGAACCCATCTCAACACCCTCTGGGTGGCTTCCCTTTGGCATCTCTGCTGATAGGCTTAGGCAGCTTCTCAAGGAGAAAACCACCATTCCATTTTTCTTTCCATTCTGGGAAAGAGCTGACCTTGCCCATTATTTGGAAAAGGAGTGGGAAATAAAAATAAGCACTTGGCACATTGCCTAAATAAGGATTGAACAAGGATGTGTATGATGGACACCCATGCTATAAAATGCAAATTGTAAGCCTCTCTTCCCTGCTCCACGCCAAATTCTGTCAGTAACTTTCACCTTACTGTAGCAAGTACCACTTACCAAGTTTTCATTACTGTCACTTTTATTGGGGTCTGTGTGAACAGGGAGGGATTTTTGTAGGTTTTCCTGCCACTCTCTGTTACGTGTATTAGTGTCAATACAGGGTCAATATTCCTTTTGCGTTGAAACATCCAGCAAAAGTCTAACATATGAATCGATGACTCTTACCTCTTTGTAAGCAGAGACTAAATGGAAGAACTGAAGTGCTTCTATAGAAAAAAGGCAGCCTTCAAACCAAGAAAAATTAAGACATCAATGCTAATATTTACTGAACTATCAGTGTTGGTGTTCATCTGTTTAAACTTGTGTTGTGTGAGTCTTTTTGCGGCCAAAGATCTTTCTTGAATATGATGTAACTTTTTAGAATAATCCTGAGTGATTCTCTTGTATCCAGGAAATTGGTACCCAGAGCTTAGTGTCCCTGGGACCAGTAAATAAAGTTGTTTCCTTGTAACTAAGCCATGATTTGATTGCTGTTATTCATCTTGACTATCATGAATAAATTAGCAAAAGGCAGATTTTTTTTCTTTTCTCCTAGGAGTGTCTGATTGTATAACTGGGAATCTGGGCCTCTCTTTCTACCTATTCTCTTGAGCCAAATTAAATTGTTTATCTCCTAGTGATTCTACCATTCACATTTTTCCTGGGCTCTCTGAAGGCTGAGAAATACTCAAGGCTGGGTTTGCCTGGAGGATATTGATTGAAATCTGCTTATTTGAATCCCCTTTCCGCAAGAGTTTCCTACCAGGTCCCAGCCACAAATTCACAAAGACTTTGCATCTGGGTTCCCAATCCTATCTTACCCATCCCAGTTCGGCCTCTATTTAGAAAGAACACATGCAGGAAGAAAATGAAACCACCACTATGGTGGTGGTGGTGGTAACTGGTAGTTTTCCGGTTTCTGTAGGATCTGCAACGTCTTCTGCTTAACTCTTGCTTCCCCTGTTTAACATTTGATCCCTCTCCCCTTTCCCTATAAGCTATTATTCACCATTGGGTTATATGCAAATTGAGATTTTGAAGGAAACTAAAAAAACCCAAAGCTTTGTACCTTGTTCCTTCTTTAAGGTTTATAAAAATACTGACTTCTGAGCTGAGATCTCGTGTAGGAGAAACAGCCTCACAGGATCACTTTGCAGAATTGCAACATGTGTGGGGTGGTCTGAGTTTAGCCTTATGTGATCATCGTCCCCCAAAATAGCTTCTTTTCTTTTGCAGAATGCTGATAAAGTCCACTGAAAGGGTCGAAAGTGGAAAGCTCATAAATTACAGCATTTCATTAACTAACAAAGCCACAAGAATGCGTATTGAGAAATAGCAAAAAATCACAGGTCACAGCTCTGCTATGTGAAAGGGTAAGAAGCTTCCATCCTTTCCCCCACAGGCAAGATGAAGGGCTTGAAATGAACTCTCTCTAATCTCTGAAGCAACTAGGATAACTCCAGTTCTCTTGTATCATTTACTCATCTCGGATGAAAAGGAAATCGAGGTGCAGGAAAGCCCAGGCATGCTCTTGAGAAGCTCAAAGCAGGAGAAAAATTGGTCAAGGAAATAATAGCTACTCCCATTATATTTCTTTTTTGTACAGATTGAAACAAATACACAGATAATCCTTCTTCTTCTCTTCTTCCTCCTCTTCCTCCTCCTCCTCCTCCTTCTTCTTTTCTCTCCCCGCACCCTGATGGTTCTTTTTTTTTTAAAGTTCTCTACATTCTTCTTTGCCAATTAGAACCACAGTATCTAAGCTCCAGATTGTCCCTTTTTAAAATGTCTTCCCGGATAAGCCCTTCACCTCCAATGCCGCCATTATCTCTTTTAGCCAGGTACAGGATGACCGCATCATTTGTTGTTAAATTGAGCCCCTTTTGAGAGTGGAAGGGGATCTGTTAATAACTGTTCTGGGATGGAAGACAGTAGGGGCTATTGCAGGTGAACTGATATATAGTCACCCTTTCACCAGGTCTCTATGCAGTTGACTGAGTGTTGCTTTCCACCTGTTGACATGCTGCTTTTGAAATCCTTCTCAAGTTGCTTCTTGTGGCCAATGGGGTTGCAAAATCAGCGCCCTCTCAGCTAGTATCCCCTCCCTTTTCACACATAGCATCTCAGCAAATGCTTTTCTTTTGCCAAGCAAGGGGAAAGACATTTAAAACATCTCTTTTGAAAGTTACATACTTAAAAGATTGAAACTTGAAAAAGCATACGAATGTACACAAAAAATCTTTCTCATACTGGCCTACTTGGTTCTGATTCCTGCTCTCTCAGGGCCCTTTAGCTCTGCTTTTTTTTTTTTTTTTTTTTGGCACCTAGATAGAACTTTGGGTAAAATAAAACAAATAAAAATGTGTTGCAAAATATATAATATGTATAGAAGAGGCTGTAAAACGTTTATATGCAGTTAAAGAATAACACTTAAGAAATAGAATATTGCTAGTATTTTAGAACCACTCTCCTCATCTAGTAAGCCTCAGTGACCACGTCCTCTTCCTTCCCCTTGCTGGAGATAACAGCTCTCTTTCAATTTTTGTTCTTTATTCCCAGCTCTGCTTTACATATGTTTTACATACTTGCGTGTATCCTTAAACAAGATCTCTCTGCCTTTTGTGGGGTTAGATGGTGCTTTCATGTGATAAGGAAAGAAAACAAACTGTTCTTTTTAGGGGAAGAAAAACTTACTAGCATATGATGTGCTTTCTAAATACTTAACTGAGAAGAACATCGACACATGTGAACGGGAAGAAGTTCGGGGGGAAAAACCCCAGCACTATCATTCCATTTCTAGGACTCTGTCTTTGTTTTTCATTTCCTTCTATTTTTCAATTAGAATTCAGCCTTCCATTATTCAGAATTTACACGAACAATGAATGTCACCGAGGAAGTGACGACTGCTGTGGGGATTCCAACTTGTGGCAATTCTGCAGGCAGAGACCACGAGAGGAAAAACTGCCGGCTGTGTGGGGCATGTTGACAATGATGTGCGCTGCATTCCTGTCCGCCGACCCTCCATACTCACCCCAGGTAGCCAGTGACCTCTCGGCTTCTATCATCTTGTACATCCAAACCTTAAAACTAATCATTCACATTGATTAAGCTTAAGATAGAGCTTTTGAGACATTCCAGGGGCAAAGAGTAAAGGTATCTTGAGGGGTCTTGGACATGGGCAGGCCATGGTAAATATAGATTTATTTATTTTTATTGTGGAGGTATAGCATGCATACACCAAAGTGTCTAAAATACATCTGTATTCTAAAGAATGACAATGAAATTAAATATCTACATACCTACCGCCCAGCTTTAGAAATGGAACACAGCCTGTAGCTTGTATTTTCCCAAGTAAACCTCAAAGACTGCTTCCCTCACCCCTCATCAGAAGTGACTGCTGTTCTGAATTTTGTGTTAATCACCCCCTACATATGTGTATATATCCCTAAACAAAATATAGTTTTGTTTTGACTTTTTGGGGAATTTACGTACATTGAATTTTGTGCTTATATTTTCCTGGGACTTGCTCCTCTTGCTGAAAATTATGCTTCAAGAAATCATCCATGTTGATGATGCATGTGTCTGTAGCCCACTAATTTTTCACCGTTGCATAGTATTCCACCACATGAATTCATTTATTCTGCTCTTGATAGACATTTGGATTCATCCATTCTGCTTTGGATAGACATTAGACTTTTTTTCTACTTTAGGACTACTGCAAACAGCTCCAGTATGAATTTTCAGGCATTTTTCTCCTGGTGCACATATTCAAGATGCTCAGAGTATAAACCTAGAAGTGGAATTGCTGGTGCATGAGCTATAAATAATCCAATTTCTAGGTAATGCCAAACTCTTTTCCAAAGTTGTAGTACATATTTGACCTCCCACCAGATGTGAATGACAATTTCCATTGCTCAACATCCTCTTAACATGTGTTATTATTCCTTTTCCCCCCAATCTGGTAGATGTAAACTAAATTCTCACTGTGATGTTGTATTTGCATGTCTCTGATTAATGATGAAGCTGATTATTTTCATGTGTTTATGGGCCGCATGTGTTTTCTTTTCTTTGGAATTTCTTTAGCCCATTTTTCTACTGGGTTGTTGCTCTTTTTCTTAATAATTGACTGGAGCTCTTTAAATAGTCAAAGTAGGAATAGTGATAAGCAAAAATTTTAACTGTGTAAGTATTATTTATTTTTATAAATATGTGATTTAATTATATTTGTTGCTCCATAGCTGATTATGTTATACTCTTTCAGTGGGTTCATTTGACAAAGAAGAGTTTTTAATATTAAAGTTGTTAAATTCTTCTATTTTTTTATACAGAGTTTGTGCATTTTAAATTTAGTTTGTGGATACATTCTACTGTCTTTTCTTGGGATTATATGGTTTTGACCTTTACATTTATGCCTTAATCCTCTTTGAATTTGCTGTTTGTGTATAGTGCATTTATTGAATAGTTCTTCTTTTCCTTATTGATCTCAAGTAGCACCTCTATCATAAATCAAGTTTCCATACATCTGTGAATTCATTTCTAAATTCTCCATTCTGTTGCTTTGGTCTATTTGTTTATTAATGTGCAATATCGCATTGTTTATAAGTTAGTCACTATAGTTTTACAATAAGTTTACAATAAGTATCTAATGGAACAAGTCTCTTTCCGTCTTTCCTCCTTCAGAGGAATGGGCTAGCCATTACCCTTTAAATGTTCATATAAATTCCAAAATCGGCTTGCCATGTTCCATGAAAAAACTTGAAAAAAGTTGTTATTGTAATTACATTTACCATTTATGTCCACTCAAAGAAAATTAACTTTATGATATTAATCTTTTACCCAAGAATATGGTATATTCTGCTATTAATTGAGTTCTTTAACGAATTTCAAAAAGTTCTCTACTTTTTCTTTACAGAATGCTTCACGAATTTGCATGTTATTCTTGCACAGGGCCCATGCTAATCTTCTCTGTATTGTTCCAATTTTAGTATATGTGCCGCCGAAGTGAGCAATCTACTTTTTCTCTATGGGTGTCTTGTATACCTTTTGTTAGATTTATTCCTATGTGTTTATGTACTTTAGATAATTTTTTACTTCTATAAAAGATATTTTAAATCACATCTTCTATCTGAATTTTTTTGATATTTCAAAAGACAATGATTTTTGTTTGTTGATTAAATTATTGTAAATTTTTCTTAATGAGAAAAAATTTAAATAATTTATCTGCCAATATTTTGGGTTTTCTTTTTAAATAACATTATCCATTAATAGTGAGAGATTGGTTTCTTTCTTTGCAATTCTTGAAATTTCTGTTTCTCTTTCTTGCTTTTCCTTGACAGTTGGGACTTTCCACTACATTGTGGAAAAGAAGTTGTAATAATCACTTCTCAGCCTTTTGAGTATGATCAAGTGAAGAAGTTGTAATGGTGGTTTTCCTTATCTTGTTCATGTTCTTAAAAGGAGTATTTTCAAACTTTTATGTATGATGTTTGCTCTAGTTTTGTAGGTCTTCTTTATCAAGTTAAAGACTTTTTTCTGTCTTTTAATTCATTCTTTTTCTATTTTGCTGAGAGTTTTATCATGAATCGTTACCGAATTTTATTGAACATCTTTTTTGCAACTATGGGTATAATTATACAGCTTAATCTCCTTTAACTGGTAGGTGAATTACAATAATTCTGACCTGTAGTTTTCCAATTTTGTTCTGCCCTTAGCTAGTCTATGTCAAGGTTATGCAAGTCTCATAAAATATGCTTGGAAGTGTTTCATCTTTTTCTGTTCTTGAAAGAATTTATGTAAGAAATGTTTGGTAGAATTCGTGAGTAAACTCCTCTGGAATGATCTTTCCTTTGTGAGAAGATTTTTATTACAGATTCAATTATGATTTTAATACATAGGAGATTTCTCTTTCCTCTTGAGTCATTTTTATGTTATATTTTCTACAAATGCATATATTCCATGTGTTCATAAACTTGACCTAAACTTGTTCATGATATTCTCTTATTTCTTTTTAGTATCTGTGAGAACAATATATATTAATATCTTCTCTCTTTTATGCCTAATTCTATTTGTTTTTGTATTCTTTCTTTTTTTTCCCTTGGTAAGTCTCACCAGAGGTTTATCTCTTCAAGCAACAACTTTTAGCTTTTTACAATTTTACTTTTCGCTTTATTTGGTTTTGTACTTATTTCTATTATCATTTTCTTCTTTCTTTGGGTTTATTCTGTTGTTTCTCGAATTTTTTGGGTTGGGTATTTAGCTCACTTAATTTTAAGCCTTTGCTCTTTTCTAACATAAAAATTATAAACTGTATTTTTCTGTCTAAGAATTGCTTTTGTTGCACCTTACGGTTTCATAATATACCACTTTTTTTTTCTTAAGAGATGAAATCTTGCTATGTTGCCTAGGCTGGACATAAACCCCTGGGCTCAAATAATCCTTCTGCCTCAGCATCTCAACAGCTTAAATATAATATTTTTCTTAACTCTAACTGCATAAATATTGAGTAAATAAAACAATTACCCTGGTATTTTATTTACATAATTGAATGACAATGTGCTGAGAGCACTAGGGCGCAGAATATGGTTTTCATAATTTCTAATGTCTGTATTTCTTTAAATGAAGATATACCTCAATTATATAACTCTGAAATTTCCCTTCCTCTTATGCATGCATACCTTAACAGGGTAAAAAGTAAAATTAACACAGTTAAAATGAGATATTGTTCTTACAAAGGGCCTATGGCCTTTTGTATTTATGCCACCTAAAGCATAGAGAAGACTGTGATATATATAGCTAGAAAAACAAAGAATGGACATGCTCTCAGTTCATCCTCTTCCCAGTTAGGCACTTCTGCTCATGCCCGCGGATCCTTTAAGGAGCCCTAGCTTTGGAGCCCAGAGCTTGATTTGTTTCTAGATTCAACCTTTTAATCACGATGTCCATCTGGCAAGCCATTTAAGCTTTACAAGTCTCAGTTTCCTTATTTGTAAATTGGAAATCATAGTGTCAATCTCCTAGAATTTTTCTGAGAATTTAATAAATATGGAGGTAGTTTTAAAAAGTAAAAAGTGCTCTACAAATATAAGGTATTATTTTTCTTTCTTTGGCAGTATTTTTCCTTAGATTTCCATACCTTGGTTGTTTTTTCTCTTGTTTCCCTACTTTTCTTACTTCCCCTAGCAAGCCTTCACTCTCCCTGTCCAAAGCGTCTTCTGATTTAGAGGCCAAGTGTTAGAGATTCCATCTTTATAAATGGAAAAGCTCTTAGAGGTCATATATTCAAAGCTTCTCTTTTTGCAGATGAAAAACAAAGGCCCAGGGAATGATTATTCCAATGTCTATAAGTGGTAGAGACAAAATTTCCTAGGAGTTAATGACAACATCAAGACCAGAACAGAGGTCTCAGGACTTCCGTTGAGGTGTTTTCTACACTATTATGGCCTGATGAATGGCACTTGCTATTTTTTATTTGGCTTCAGTGTTTGGGCCAGTAATTAGCACCCATTTATGAGGTAATTATGTTTGCCACCACATCCAACAGTGGCCCTCCACGAGCCTACCTGAAAGAAATAATGGTTTCACTAAAAGGCTTAAAGGTAACTGTGTGATATTTGTCCACAGAGTTATTAATAAGTGGAGAACTTCATGATCCTTATGCATTTAGAAATAAAATTCAGTCCATTTAATATAACCCTATATTTGCAAAACCAGATCTCTCAAAGCCAGTATAGGAGCACACAGTGTGTGAATTGGATGAAAAGTATATTTCACGGTAGTCATTTATTTTGTCACCTTTGAGGAAACAGCGCCTAGTGGCAAGTTACTTAACTCATAAACTAATAGACTTCATTACATTTCTATTGATTGATTTGGCATCAATAATCAGCCTCTGAGGTCCATTGAGTCCATGCGTCTGAAAACGTGACACCAGGGCTGTCACGTTTGCCCCTGAGGGGCGGTGACAATGGGCACAGCACTGAAACCTCTCCAGAAAGACAGTGTGCACAGGCCTGGGGAGCAGCCGACACTGTCAGTTGAAAGGATGCGTGCTCAGATGGTCCACTCCTGCAGCATCCTTAACAATAGCTACGGGCTCTTGCTTGTTTAATCCAGCTTCAGGGACCAACATCATCCATGGAGAGGGAGCAAGCAGGGTCTGGTCAGTCACATTTCGTCTGGCGCCTACAAAGAGATTAGGTAAGGTTGTGCAGCCCGGGTGACCCGCAGTGCTGCTCTGTACCCGAGCAGTGTGGACACCCACTGTCCACCTCCGGCATCGCTGAGCCTGAGGCACCAGGAGTCTCTAGCTGTCATGCACTGCAGAGGAATCAAAGAATTCCAGAGCGAGGCCCTGGAATGCCTGGCCGCCTCCCAGCTCTCCTACGAAGAAATAAATTCCATTGTTGTCTCACTCTCCTTTCCGCACTCCCAGAATCAGCACTTACTGTACGCCAGCACGCTTCTCTCTCCAAGGGGACTGCTCAGCCCCAGCAGGAAGCGTGGAAACCTTGTAACATAAACTCAGAGTGCTGTCCACATTTGTCTTCTACACCAACCCGTCCCTCCCGTCAGGGGCTGTGGGGTTCGTGACTTTCCCCATGTGCCAGGCGGTCGCGTGGTCACTGTTGCCAGCGACTCTTTGAACTGATCCCAAGCCCGTGTCACAAAAGCCCGTGATCGATTCCCAGTGCCATCCTGAACAGCAGATTGGAATATCGCACCTTTCAGCCGCGGGCTGGTAAACAATACAGCGTGTACTCGGCTTCATAAACACTCCGCGTTGTTACAAAGGGCATTGCAAACGCAGTGTGACAGGACTTGACCTTAAAAGCTATAGACAATCTAGCGGAGCACAGACGGTTTCATAAAGTACAATCACTTCCTGGAATTCTTGGGCCAGTGCAGTCGGAGCCGTGCAAATCCTGTTTTCCTTGCATTGTTTCCTGCATGTGAATATCATCAGTCTAGCAGGTCTGTAACCATGGCACTTGTAAATAGCTGAGGGGCGACTTCTGATAAAAAGCATACAGTTTTAAGAAGCTTTTTTTTTTTTTTTTTTTAAAGACAGGCCCAAATCAAACCCTACAAATGCCATATATCAACCACAAAGTTGACAAATTACAGTTTCAAAAGCATACATATCCAGATCAAGATATGTTTTCAAATCACCATAGGAAACAAAATAGATGCCTATAGTATTCAGGGCATGGTGAGTTTTTTCTCACTTGTTGTAATGTAAATTTCCACTCCAAATCCACAGAGAGCAAACAGACAGACACAGACCACATCACAAGCAATTCTTTCCACAACATGTTTCCTTTTCCACTGAACGAGGTTGGGACACCTTAATTGCATGGTCCTTCAGTTTCTCCAATCAGTAAGAGGAAGAAAAAATATTAATGTTACTCCTTGGAACACTCAGCTTAAAACTGTTATTAGTCAGGAGTTTGACACCACTGTTGAACAATTCTACTCCAATTTTGTTAGGTGCTTGACAGGTTCTTTTGTAAGCTTTGAGATGGTAGAAAGCGTGAGACATGCCAAAGTAGACTACTTTAAGCTTCCATAGAAAATCCAAACATAAACATATATTTTCTAGATTTGCTACAAATGCCTCAGTACATGAAATTTGGACCTGCTGAATCAATCTTGATTCTTCAGTCTTGTACATGATTGAAATATTGGCGGAACTAGCAACATAAGTTGAAATTTTTAGAAGACTTAAAATATAGTGGATATGGGGCAAAGTGTCGACAGAAGTGTTAGGATAGAAATAAAGAAAAGAGGAGCTTATAAGACTCTGACATTTTCATAGTTGCTTATTTTTTTTAGATCCAGAAATCTTCCTGAAACTTTCTATTTCTACATTTTTAAGGTCAATAATACCTGAATAATATTTTCACTGGAGTATCAAGAATCAGTTGGATGTTTGGGGAAAAATTAAGTCTTCTCTTATGCTAATATATTATCCATAGTATGTGCCAAAAGTCTTAGGATAGCAACTAACAGAATGTACCTCAGCTTAATCCTTTATCTTGAAAAAATTAGCACAAGTATTTTGGATGAGTTATTTTTCTCAAGACATATCTTAGAATGATGATCTACTATCAAATCTTCACTTTCCATGAAACTACTCTGTGTTTCAGATGTCATGTAACTTTCTAATACAGATTTTATAAAATTTACAATGCTTGTGTAAAGCCAGGGAGGCTGAGAAAGGCTCCAAAGCTACACAGCCAGCCAGGGGCTGAGTTAGCATTTGAATCAGGATGTGCATGGCCTCAAGGCAATTCTATTTTAACTCTAACAATGCGATTGCATCCACACTGACATCAGACACAAATATGCCGAAGAACTTGGAGACAGAAAAGAATTCGACAAAACTGATGCAGGTGTGGGGAAGAGGCTGAGTCAGGAGCAGGAAATAAATGGCATGGTTCAGCCATGAAGCAAAATAATTTCAACTTGACTCTCCCGCTCCATTGTCCTTACTCATTGTCTAGCTGGCCATGTGGTCACAGTTATGTCAAGTGGCTAAATTCCTGCATATTTGGATGCCTCATGGGAGAAAATAATTCCCAATTGATTTAGAGCAATAAGATAAAATAAAAAAAAAAAATTCCAGTTCTCCAAACTTCAGTGCCAAAGAGGTGAAAATGTATTTTTAAATCGATGTGTTTAACTACTTCCCTTACATGAACTAGTGTTTCGATGCCTACCCTAGTGATTCGATGCCAACTCTCAAAAGATTTGACTTCTTACGTTTGTAGAAATTCCCCTACCGCATGGGCAAGGTGAGGAACACTTTCCCGGCAACTGGCAGACTCAGCGGTATGTGCCGGCACACCCTCTTGGTTAAAACCGCTTATGGGTGTGTCATTAGCATATTGCCCGCATCCTAATAATGGTACACCAAATTTGGCCCTCTGATAAGCCTATGACTAACTTCCTCTGTACCAAAGTGACATAGCATGACTTCGGATCCAGGCTTGGCTTTATATATTGTATTTACTTTACAGAATTCATTTATGGGCATAGGCAGGGAGATAAAATATCTCCTTTTCATGAGAGTCCCAGAGGGACAGCAGGCATACAATGTTGCTTCATACCACGCAAACAATACAGCACAGAAGACTCCTTCTAGCATAATAAACAACCCACAGTCACTGTGTTTTTGACATTGACAAGGCTTTTTTAAAGTTAGATCAAAAAGTTACTTGGGTTTTTTTTTTTTTTAATTCTTTTTTAAACCTAGTGTCTATCTGGACAGGGCAAAAAGTCCTGTCTAAACTGTTTGATGCAATAGACCTGGAAGTCTGATGATAAAAATGAATTGTGCTTGCAGCATTTTGAAGGCATTTCTCCTTGACAGGTGCAGAGTAGGAAGAAATTATTTCAGGTTTTGGATCTAGCGGTAGTATTATATCACTTACAGTTTATATTACTTTTCTTTTGGTAATTAGACTAAGCCTGGCAAGATAGAGAACTAGCCAATGAAGAAATAAAATGTATGTTTAAGTTTTCTGAATATCACTGAATATATGTAAGATTTACAGTCTTAATTATTAACTATAATTAACTATTGTCTTATAATTAACTATATATAGTATTTTGATAGGCTTTTTAGGAGTTGGTTTTTTTTTTTTTTTTTAAGAAAGGCAGTGATTGATTTTTCTTTTAAAAGAAAATAAACTTAAACACCAATTAGAAGTTAAGGCCAGATATTAAAGAAATCTCAAACCGTTTCCAAAAGTCAGCTAGTTCGTCTCACTCTTTCTGTCCCTCTTTTTGAAATTTTTGAAAACCAGTAATAGAAATTTTTCCCTAAAATAATTTAAATATCATTTATCCAGGAATAGGAACAAAGACTTTCCCAGTCTTAAGGATACAGTCATCAACATATTTCTCTTTGTATAAATGTGTGCCTTTCTATTTAGAAGAAAGCAAATATTCTTAAAACTATATCTACTTATACTTATTAACAATTCATTTAACAGGAATATGTACTATTCAGACTCGTATCCAGTCAACATGGATATTACTGTCTGGTAAAGGAGTTAGGGCAGGAACACTATATGACTCAGACACAAATGGAAAGAGATAAATCCCCAAAGATGGACAAGGATAAATTGCTAAGGGAGGTCTCATTTGAGTGTCAGTAGACTCGAATGTGAACTCAGGCCATCATGAGGGTAGCAGCACGTAGTATGCTCAGGTACCAGAAGGTGTAATTCATCAGTAGCTCTGTCAATCCACGTTTTGTAAGGGATCTCCAAGATGCTCACTTCAGTAAGTTACCTGCTGATGGAAACAGCCACAATTCCTCTAAGTATGGCTTATCTCCTTCTTTGTTATTGGCATTAGAGCTTCTTACAGACTTTTAAGAAATCATTTACCTAAATTGAAGGAAGATGGATTGCATGTCACAGGCGAAGTGTGTTTGGACAAGCTCATGACCAGCAAATACACTGTCCCACAAAAGGTCATAAGAGGAAATATCTTACTTCAACACTCAGAAATGTTTCACTGGCGTGATGGTTTTTAAAGAACCCTAACCCACAAGAGTCAATGCTATCCAAAACCCTTGCAAGAACTGATTCCAGCTGTCTCTATAAACAGCCAGGACATCATTCACAGTTTGCTGAGGTAGTTGGTTTAAGCTCAGAGGCAGAACCAGCCCTCTTGAAAGAAACTAACCTCAGAGGGGTATTTCTCCTAATATAGGCAGGGACGGAGAATGATCGGGTTACTCCACAACATTGACCAACTCAATCCACACAAAAGCAGAAAGTTTCCCACTGTTTACAGCCTGTGACACTTTCTAACAGAATTTCTTGCCTCTCATTTAATTCTTTCCAAGTGGTTGTAAGCAAATAGATGTCTTTTTTTTTATTATTATTATCTTTAAAGCAAAGGTAGGGGCACCCTTTGAAAATCATAGTATGGTCATGTTTGTTTCCATTGTTGTGCTGTAAAACGTCAGAGGCAGGCAGGGCTCCTGCTAGCTGGGGAAGAGGCTGTCTTCTTCCCTATGCCCTGGCTCCCCACCCCATTTCCCCTTTCTAGGGGATTCTACTCCATCGTAGTGGGAAGGATTATCTTCATGAAGTCACAGAGTGAAATAGAGTTGTCTAAGGATGTTAGCATTTGGAAAGAGTTATTGGTGGCACCCCAAAAACTAATTATTAATGATGATTCTGAGGCTTTGAAGAAGAAAAGGGCCACTTTTAGGTTTTCCGGACTTACCGATACCCAAATAGAAATGCAGTTGAATAATAGTGGTGATTTATCAATTATATGATTAGGGTCACTTCCACCAAGCTCCACCAAATTAGATGGAGAATTTATGTGACACAGATGTTCCCCAAGATAATTTCTGCCAAAGAACACAGATTTGGGCTTAATCCAAAGGGTACCCATAAACAGACTAGGAATTAGATAACTAAAACTGGGAACAATGGAAGGATTATGAATATTCTGGTATATTATCTTTTTTTTTTTTCCTGAAAGCCTTTGAATATTACTCATTTTTTTCTTTAAGAACAATAAATAATAATGGCGACTCATTTCTGACTCCTCTGGTCATTTCAAATAAGTCAAAAAAGTCCTTGTAATGGCATGGTGACCAGGTCTCTTCTATATCATTTCATTAAAATAATTGCTATTTGCAGGCTGACAAATTGTAGCCAGCTTCCATGGGTTTTGTTTTTCTTTGAACCATGTTTGGAACAAGAATAAACAAATATCATTGCGAAGTGGTGAATTGGATTTAGTCCTGGCTGATTCAGGCCTGGGCGACGCCTCTGAAATTCTTGCCTATGAGTCTGAACCTGTTAAATCATTGAAAATCAGCAGTGCTAAGGTGCTATAAGCCGGTATAGTGCAAACCCAAAGCCTTTAAAGGAGCTAGAGCAAGAAAATATTATGCTCTGGGTTGCCCAGGGGATGAACACACTTCAAAATGCCTGGACATGTACCTGAAAAATAGGAGGGGTCTTCGAACTCCTTAGCAATGACAACCCTCCTGTTGGCGAGAAATGGAAGTTGATGGATATTTCTGAGTGGGTTTTCCCAAGCTGACTAGTGACCTCTGATTCTCAGTTTAATAGAGAGAAAGAGGGAGAGAGAGAATTGCTGTAAGGGTAAAGAATTGGACTCGAAATCCAAAGTATAGTTACAGTAATTTAAATTCTCTTGACTTCATTTCTTTATTTGTGATAATTTTATCGTCTTTATTCAATGGAAGTCGTAGAAGTTTGTGGTATATGGCTCAAGTTACACTTGAATAACCTTATTTACACCTTCAAAATCTTGTACGTGCACGTTTTAGAAATTTTAATGAGTTAAATTTCAATTATTTTTTTCTTAGCAGCCAGTCCTTAACAAGAAATATTTAAAACCTGAAGTTTACTTTTTGAAACTTCAATTCTGTACTCAGCCAGAGATTTACGATTAAGTCACTTGTAAGAGGCAAGTGAACTCAGAGAATGAGTCACGCTATAGGTGTTCTGGAGGAGGAAGCCTACAACATGTTTGCCTTGGAGAAATGATACATCTCGGTTTGTCAACCTAAAATTCTGGACGAATTTTACACTAAAATAGAAATGGGTAGGATTTCTTTCTTTCTCTAATGGATCTGTTTCCCCCACAGAAGCAATAAAAGTCAGTCCCAAATATTCAGGAAGAACAAACAGCCTGTGTTACTCAACTATGAAATACTTAACTATGAAATATACAATAGTTTGTTATCTTAAGGAGATTGTAGTGCTATCTTCTCTTTCTCCTCCTCCTTCCTTTTCTTGGGGAGGAGGTGTGGGGTATGGGGGAAGAGTAACAGAACAGGTTATGATTGGGCAATTTTAAGATATTTTATACCTTTGTGTCTCAGGCAAAGAAACAGCCCTATTTCTGTCTAAAAAGTATGGGTTAGGGTCTCCAGCTTTCCCCTGGCAAGGAGTGAAGGACAAGAGACTGTCAGGTTCAAAGAGAACTCAGACTCACCTAGGAAGGGCAAAGTGTTCCTTGTGAATTCCTTCAAATAACTGAAGCTGCCTGTCAGATTAAATCCTAGTGTTGCAACCCACCATTGAGAATTGTAGGCTACCTCCCCCATCCCCCCTGCTGCGACAGTCCTGTGTCATTCTCTGCAGCAGTGACAGGGGCGCATGCTCACCTACGAGGAAAGTCAGTGAGCTTCATTCCCAAAAAAGCCACACATGCTCTGGGCAAACAGCCCCCAAAAACTAAGACTCTGGGAGCTGCTGGACATAGATGAAGAGGAAGATGGGGAGGAAGGAGGGAGAAGAGGAAGAAGAAATATAAGGAAAGGAGCAGAAGAAGATCAAGAAATAACAGGACATTTTGTTGTCAGGAGTGACAGCCCCCTAAGATTCATTCACCCACATATCCCTGCATTCCCTGATGGCAAGGGTCGGCTTGACTCTTGGGGGAATGTCTCCAAACATTTCCATCATAAATATCCTGAATTTGAGGATCTGCAGATGTTGAAGCCAGGGTGTATATAGCATGGAGAAGTTTTCCCTGGAAGTTAGAGGGTTTTGCTTCAATGAGAAGAGCTGCCTGCGGCAGTTTTTTCTCTGAGAATCACATCTCGAACAAGTGCACGTGACTCAGGAAGACTGAGATGACCATTCCCAAGGGAACAGGATAGTGGCAAGTACAAGCTTGTTTTCAAATTGAACTTAATAAAAACAGAGTGGGTGAGGATCTCAGCGAGGTCAGCCATCTAGATAGTGGGAGGCTGAAGCGAGCCTAACCGGCTCATGCCCGAAATGATTCACCTGTGCAAGGCCCCCTGTGAGGGACGGTGCTAGAAGTGGGTGGCAGGAGGACAGTCGGGGAAGAGCTCTTGGTCTGCATCTCCTGACATGCAAAATCAGTCAGTAAAGGCAGGCCTCTATATCCAGCCAATTGCTGCTGGGAACAGTTGGCCCAGCTGAAGTTCAGATGGTCACATATTAAAAAGTCCAGATCTTTGCATCAGTTTTCCAGATGGGAAATAAATTGACCAAGCAAGTTTAGATACTTTTACCATATTTTCACTTTTTGATTGTCATTCTCCTATTCCCTTTCTCTTCCTTATCCTCTTGTTCTTTTTAATAAAATATGATACATTTACTTATTTTTCCTCTATTTCTTTTTTAATTACACAAGAAACATGAATACATTTTGCATGGTAAAAGAGACTGTGGGGTGAGGGGAAACTTCCCCTTTCCCCTGAAAGTTCACTGAAAGATCAACTCACAATTAAGGCAGACTGATAAGAGGAAGAGGTTTATTTAGCATGCACATGGGGAGAATCACAGAGTGATTACCCAGTATCCCAATGGGGTCTCCAGATATTTTTGTACCTGCCTTTTAGAGGGGAGGGGGAGATGAGGAGTACAGACAATTCTGTTTAGGGGCAATAAATGGCTGCTAGGGAGGATGAATGGATGGGGGAAACAGAGTGACTTGTAAATTAACCTGAGAGACAGGTATTATGTTTAAAATGATTTGGGCCAGGTCTGGTTGCAGTCTTGATTTTCTTTCCTGCAATATAGTGAGATAACAGAGAAGGGACGATAAGTCAGTTGTTCTTTTGATGAGCCCAGGATGGGTCTGTATGGTTATGTAGATAGAGGCAAAGCCCCTTCCAAGAGCCTGTTGATCTCTAAGGGCCTGTAATTCAAAATGCTCTTTATACCAGGGAGTCATATTTTGGGGTGAAATTTCCTGAGCTCCTTCAGTTAAATGAATGGACATGCTTAGAACAAATGTGAAAGTTCCCTTCCTGTATATTTGTATTCCCTGCTCCTCTTTCCAGGAGAAATCACTAGCAATAGTTTGATATCTTTCCTTTCAGTTCTGCATACACAAACTCCCCGCCATGCATATACACTTACTGGTACATATACACATAACCATAAAAGTACACATGCACATACATATAGCCACACACATGTGCATACACATACATATCCATACCCATACACTTACCAATACATACACATATACCTATATCATATACACATACATATACACATACCTATATACATACACATACACATACATCCCCATATATACCCCCATATATACCCATCCCCATATATACACACATACATATAGCCATACGAGTATACACATGTACCCATACTCATATGTATACACATACCTATACACATATACACATGCACATACATATACACACACCCATACCCACATACATACACATACACATAAACAGATATGTATACACTCATACCCAATGGCCTGAAAAAGGGTAAAATGTTTTATGAGTTATCTATTTAACCCACTCCCACCCCCACAAAAAAAACCCCTCTTTTTGTGAATTAAAACCTGCACCCCTGCCCAAGGAAAGTGCTCAGAGGGGCAGGGGAGTGTCCTTTGTTCTCGCGCCATGGTAGATCGCGCAGCAGCATTGTCTGGGCAGAGGTCAGGAGATTGTCTTCACCAGGATGGGTCTGGTGGATCAGGACCACCAACGATAGTTGAACAGCCATAGCCCCAATGAAAACTTAAAAGCTCTGCATTTCTGCTTACAGATAGGACTATGGTACTTTAAGACATAACTCTGCCATACTTCTCATTTCCTGCCAAATTAATAAACTTCCTTTTCCTTTCCCTCAAACCACTTATCCTCAGTTTTCATTCAGCTACAGGAACAAGTATCAAACTTTCATAACACCCATACACATACATAAATACATACACATACATGTTTTTACTTAACCAGAGTCATGATATTATTCTTCTTATCAAATTCTTCAAGGAATAGATGAAAAGCTTTGTAATATATCATTATTTTAAGATCCCCATGCTTAGTAACTGGAAACTAATAACTGAAAACTATAAAATATGCAACTGGGCAATTTTTTTTTGTTTTTTTTGAGCACACATGCCTTCTCTCCCCATTTAGCAGTAAAAGCAGATCAGGGCTAAGACCCTGTTAGCAAATCACGCTTATTTCTTTTTATTTATATGTTGCATATACTGATTGGAAAAGTAATAAACCTGTGGGAGATTTAGTAGATTATTCTCCAAAATTTTTGAAATTGCTAATTCAATTAGAGAATTCCACAGGCATGAGTTCTTACATGAACTTAGAAGTACAAAGATTAATGACCTAAGCATTTCAGTATTAGCTTCAAGTCTAAAAGTGGAAAGGGATCCACCTATAATTAATGAAATAATGTTGACTTAGATAGGCTGGTAGGCTTTTTGCCATAAAGAAAATAACCATACCAGCTTTAAAAACAAAATTCAGGTCTTCCTTATTCCAGAAAACTTGATATGCCAAATCCGAACTTAGGAAAGAAAATATGTTTTTCACCAGATGAATGCATTCCTGACTTTATAAACCCTTTCCCCGTGGAGTTAATATAGTAATAACTGGCCTCATTCATACACTTGCAAAATAATTTAATTATTGCAGAAGTGATCTCTCCTCAAACCCTTAGGAATACAACAACTCTTTAGTACAAGCCCTACCCAGAAAGGCTGAAAATGCAATCATTTAAAAGATGCAATATAGCCACTCATCGAAGTTACTCAAACAGGAGACTCTAAATTTAAAGTTGGGAGCCAATTTTTAACCTCCTTTTTATGTCACGTATGTATGCTATGTGTGTGTGTAGGGGGTAAAGGATTATGTCAGATATTATAAATGGAAGAAGGGGCAAAAGGAAATATTTTAAACCTAATTTTACTTTTATGCAATCTTTGTGTTGATGACTGACATATTAATATTTTTGGCGAGTCATTTCTTCTGAGTTCAGCCTTATGTGTACAAGGGCCAACTGCAGCTGTCTCCATTTGAATGCTTCATAGACATTGCATATATAACATACAAAAGTATTAAATTCTTGATTTCTGCCCCACTCTCCCCACCTTGTAAATCTACTTGTTCCCAAACAATGCCCTCTCCGTAAAAGGTCCCACTACCTGCCCAGTTGCTCAACTAAAAAACATAGAATTATTCTTGATTTCTATCTTCTTCTCAAACCCCTACTCTCAATTCATGAGCTAACCTTGTTGATTTTACAAATAGATCTCAGATCTTTCCATTTTTACCCTAGTCTGAGCCGCTATTAACCTTTGTCTAAGACGCTGCAAGAGTTTCTTAAAATAATCTGTTTATCTTTAATTTTATTCATGTACTTTTCATTCTCCAGCTAGTGATCTTAAAACCCTTTCGTAGCTTCCCATTTTACTTAAAACAAGCTGTCACCTTAGAGTAGCTCATAGTCAGGGTGAACCTGTCTTTGTTTGCCAAAGATAGCTCTGTTTTATATCGGTTGACATCGTGTTCTTATTATGACCAGTCTCTTTCATTCCCAGTTTTGAGGATAAGTTATAATGGCTTTACCTACAAGGCCCCGTGTGCTGTGGCATTTGCCCTCTCCTCAACATTGTCAGGCTATTCTGCCCTGTGTTCATTCCAAGACAGCCATGTTCATCATCTTTCAGCTTCTCAACTACAATAAGGTCTTTCCTACCTTAGGGCTTTCACACCTGCTGTTCTTTCCTCTATTCTATATCTGGCTATTTTGACCTTTTCAGTTTCATCTTAAATATCACCCTCTAAGAGAATTCTCTGGTCGTATGAAGTATCAAAGGAAAATTTGCCCCTGGAGCTTCTCTAACAGTACTGTGTTCACTTTTCTAGCAACCTATGTGAAATACACGTTTATTTGTATATGTATTGACGCAATATTGAGTTTTTCTTATAGATAATTAGCTCCAAATGGAAACAGAATATGTTCCTTTCATTTCACCGTTGTAAATTCTGTGCCCAGTTCATTGCCTGAAACACAGCAAGCCCTCGGGAAGTACTTGCTAAATGGATGAGTGAATAAATATGCGAAATGCCTGATCTGTGACCATGAATTAAAAGAATGTGAGACTGATCCAATTTGGGGTGCCAGTTACAGAAACTCATAGCTTCTTGACAATCAACTGTACACCTGTCTTTGACATAGAAACCTACACCTGTAAGTTATCCTGAAGCTAGGGACTAAGGATAGAAAAGTAAATAAAATACAGTACTTTCTTTAGGAATTGACAATCCTTTAGAAGAGATACACAAAAACAGTTATTTCAGTATAATCGGAGCACAGAAAAGGAATAACCTAATCCAGACTGGAGTTTGAGGAATCCTTTCTTAAGGAGGTGACTCCAGAATTGACTGGGTCAGGTGTAGAGCAGGTGTACCATTATGACTTGTTTAATAAACCACGAATGAATAAATGCATTAAATAGGCGAAGGAATACCTGCTTGTTAAGAGGCTCCCATTGTATCCTTTAGATCAAAAGTTTTCAGTTTTTAGCTTCAAGACTATTTTATACTATTAAAAATTATTGAGGATCCCAAAGAACTTTGGATTCCACAGGTTTTATCAATCTATATTTACTGTCTTAGAAATTGTAACTGAGATGTTTAAAATACTTATTTATTCATTAATTTAAAAATAACAATGATCAACCTATGTTAACATAAATAACATTTTTTTTTTTATGGAAACCAACTCTATTTCCAAAATGAGAAACAAATTTAGTGAGAAGAGAGAACTTCCTTTACATTTTTGCAAGTCTCTTTAGTGTCTGGCTTAACAGGAACAGCTGGGTTCTCATATCTGTTTCTGCATTCAATCTGTTGTGTTATGTTGATTTTGTTGAAATGTATGAAAAAAATCCAGTCTCACAAAGATAAGTAGTTGAAAAAGTGAAGAATTTGTAGACTACCCGGCAAAAGCACTGCTGCCGTAGACAATAGCCTCCCCTGGGTTTTATGTGGTGGGCGTTACAGAGAGCAATGGCCTGGCCACATTTGTGTTTTCATGTAGATTATTCTAGCAGGTCAATGAACTTGAGTGAGGGAGACCACAAGTTCAGAAGCTATTCTGTATGGCGAGGTGACAGAGTTGAAAGGGTCAAGTCACCCCTTAATGCTGGAGGGGAGGGAAAGAGAAGAAGTTGACTGCATGGAGGCGGAACACAGGTTTCTGTTTGGGCTGGCAAAGATTACGATGTTGCAAACTGCAGTCGGGATTACATTTGCAAGAGTAAGTCTTTGTGAGATAGGAGGAAGGAGAGAAAAGTTCTATTTTGAACATGATGAGTGTGAGTTCTTGTAGTCAGACAAAGGTGTCGGGAAGACACTTGGTTATGTGAGTCTGAGATACAGGGGAGAGGCTCAGGTTGGATACTGACAGTTGCAAGTCATCAGCAAACAAGTGGAGGCTAAATATTGGGGATTGGAATAAATTCTCCAGAAAGAGCAAAGCAGAGTGAGAAGAGTGAACAAGAGCAGATACCAGGGAATGCCAAAGTTAGGGTTGCATGGGCACAGATAACCACATGAAGTGACTGAGAATGACAATAACTGAGAAGATGTGGTGTACATAAAACCATGAGAACATAAAAGTTCATGAAGACTCTGGTTAATGGGTCAAGTGCGGCGGGAAGATCAAGAAAGATAACAAGAGAGACATGGTTATTGGTGTTCTTAGAATGGTATCAGTAGAGTGGATTGGGGAAGAATGCTGTATCAACTGGATTGCAGAGGGCTGAAGAGTAAATTGAAAGTGCAAATAGAAAGAGTATAAATAACTTTTTCCTAGAAATTTGCCTGAGAACAGAATGAGAGGAATAATGCTATAACCAAGTATAGTCAAGAGAGTTTGTTTGATTTAGAACATGGGAGACTTGAAAATGTTTATGCAGTGAGGCAATGAAGCCAACTGAGGGAAGAAATTGAAGACAAGGGTTGTTAATCATCACAGAATATTCTGGAGGAAAAAGCAAAAGACAATATCAAGAGAGCAGATAGTATGTCTTTCTCACTCTCTTCCAAATATCACAGAGATTGATCTTGCAGAGAGAACACAGACAAGTTGGGAAGATTAAGAGATTCAGCAATAAGCAATAAGTCATTCCTGTGGTTATTAAAAGAAATATTAAAAATTTTTCTACCTTTAATAACATGGGATTGAGAATCAAGAAATATATACTCCATCCCCCAAAAAGGATAGGCAAGACCACTAAGTGGAAGAGAGAAGGGGAAAAGATAAAGATTAGTTGGGATGGAAACTAACCCCTTGCCCCATTGGTTACAGGTTGTTACCTAAATCTTAGAAAGAAGAGGCTGTCAGTGGTACCAATGTGCGCAGCAGAGTAAGCTGCATGTAGTTCTCACTACAGGAGTGCAGGTGTGGTGTTTCCCAACAAATCCCTTTGTTTGCATCAAAAAGAACTGATTTAATGAATAAACTCCTCAGGGAACTTTCTCCAAATTGTGCTCCTTGGAATATTCGTGCCCTTTGAAATGTTTATAAGTCATTAAAAATAAAAAGGAGTGTGATCTATAGGTAAATTAGTTTGGAAACATTGAGTCAAAGAAAGTTAAGCATATTTCTTAAACAGAAAGACTTGTTAGAATCATTACTATAATTACATGTATTGAGAAATATTCAAATAAGGGATATGGTAGGCACCATTCCCCAAACTTAATCATAGCACCATTGTTTTCATGGAACACTTACTAATTTCTTGCCAGACATCGGTATATCAAAGAAGACAGTTTGGGAAACACTGCTCAAGGGTGTTGTTAAACTCAGTAATGTCTACCTCATTATTATGGTCATGATTCTTGTGTTTAGAATCATGAAGTAAGGGACCTCATTTAAATAACTCAATCTTAAGGCTTATTTCTAATTAAGTACACTACAAATCATATTCACACAGCTCAGTGATACCCAGTTTGGGTTATGACATTCTTTTTTTGGTTCTATAAGAACTACGACTTCTTAAAAAGAGTCCATGGATACAGTAGACTCTTAATAAAAATGTTTTTATTGACTGCTCTTTATTTTAGATACATTTTTAAATAATTTTGCTTTGGGGATCACTGGTGACATCCAATGGGATGGCAGCACCAGAGGGAGGCATCAACAATGTTTATGCCCCAGGAAGAGGCACATTGTACCAGCACACCTGTGAGGAACACATATAGGCCAACAATCACCTGCCTATCCAGTGTGTTTTTGCCATTGGTTCCAATGACAATAAAACATGAGCTTGTGGGAAATGCATCATTTCCATGCTTCCTTAGCTCATGAAATTTCTTTACAAGCAGAATGTCACGTGGATTTAAAAAATTGTTTAACATTCAGAATGTGTCTGAATTCGAATTCCAGCTAGATGCTGTGAGGGAATCACAAAAGAGTGAAAAGCATGATCCCTGCTCTTAATGAGCTTACAATTGGCTTGGATAGATAAGAAAATTAAATGAAAAATCAAATGATATAAAAGTTAAATTATGTTACATAGTAAATATGAAGCACCATAAGGGAGTACACGATTAATTGAAATAACAAGGATAATAGACAAGGCGATATGCATCACATCTAAGTACATATATTTGTACGAATTGAATCAGCACCCGCACTCTGAGAAACGCACTCCAAGAAATATGCACTCTCAGAAATGTGCCGCACCAACTTGACATCCCACCAAGACAGGCAGGGCTGCAGAGAAGAGTGTTGAGACAAACCTGCTCCTTCCAAAGTCAACGAACAGCAGAGGGCACAGCACCCTCCAAGTCCCCTGGGAACAACAGGATCTCCATCCCCGGAAGAACCCGGATCTCAACAAAGTTAAGGTCTGGTCTGAAGGAGACACTCGTCCCTCAACCTGGATCTCAAGAATCTAGTCTGACGCCCCGACCAACCATCTGGTAGCATCCAGGCATTCCTGGCATGATTGCTTCATGAGTCATTTTCAGAGTTCTCAAATTTGTGAAGTGCACTGCTTTATTTTCATTCCCATTTTTTTTTTTTTTTTTGCCAGCTAGAAAAGCTTCCTGGTGTCATTCTTCCTGTAAAAACATGATTAATAGTCAGCTCTAGATTAGATTCAAATTTCTGTAGGGAGCAATAAGCTGGTTGTTTTGTTCTCTCTCCAAGGGAGAACTCAGGGAAGAATGCCACTTACTGCCTTTTCTACTCCAGGAGAATCTTGGTAACTTTGTCCACTGTGCCACCGTGTTGCAGTCATGAGATGTGTCCTATACTTTCAACACAAATTTGCAAACTAAATTCCTTTTGAAACGGGCCAGTAAGAATTTCTACCAAAGAGATGGTGGGCTAGCTAAGGAGTGTTGAAAGACTGTACACTTGGACTAGCAGCTCCATTTTGATAGCTCTTTATCCTATACAAATTGATAACATGTATCGAAATGTCTAAAAACATGGACCAGAGGGGGATTCTCACTAGGCTAGAAATTCCAGATATCCTAGAACTACCATGGCATCAACACATATGTAGGACATGATAGGTCTAGACAAAAGTGATTAAACTAAAAGGAATTGGCATGTGCAAGAATACTGTTGGCCGAGGTGTAATCCAAGCATCCAATTTCAACAAAATATTACCAGTTGTGGTTTTGTAGCCTGTATCATCTCCTGAACACAGGGAAGTCCCCTAATTATATTTCATAAATATCTTTTCCACACTGGTTTATGATTCACATGTTATTTATTTGTATCTCAATGTATTTGTGGTTGTTACTACAAATAGCACTCAAGGTAATGCCACAAAGAATTGATAAGCAAATCAACAAATGCATGTAATTACAAGCAGCCAACAGCCAAGAAATGCTCAATGGAATTGACAGCTATGGGAAAATAGAATGACATAAATAAATAGATCTTTCATATATTTTTACAGTTAGATATAAGTATATAATGATAATATGTAGTTGAAAATATGTGCAGAAACATATATGTCTAAATAGATATATGGGTTTTATTATCTGTTGTAAACATGTATATCAATAAAAAAATAGACACACATACACAAAGGAGGAAAGAGAAGGAAATAGAAATAATTTATTAGAACTATAGGAAAATGGGAACCAGTAGTTTGACTTTAGTTCATGTCAAACACAGTTGCACAGAAAGCCAGTGAGAGTTTTGAGGACGTTTGATTTTCCTAATTAACTTTTCTTGAGGATAGAAAATAAAGGATCTTAATTTTAAAGAGCATGAAGTAAAGTGAAGAGTTAGCGATGACCAAATAATGTGGGTAACAGAATCATTCCTTCCACTCTTCCCAGGTCTCCATAATTATGGATAAGTTATTAGCAAATTAGGAGACATTTCAGAAGGTGTTGATAGGGCTGGGTCCTCAGTGAATACAAAGACAAAAATTTCTGGGTTGCTATTATTTTTCACTTACATACCAGGTTTTTGAGCTTTGGAAAGGAATTCATGATCAGGAAGAGCAGAGGAGAGCCCAGCACTGTGCCCATCCTTGGGAACATAGAGCTCCTAATGGGAGATATTTGGAACATCTGGATGTAATATAATATTAAGAGAGTAATAACATTTTCGTGAAGTTAAAAATGCACATTTCAAAGAATATAAATTGGTTTTATGCATTATGAGAATGAATGATACATCTTTGATAGACCCAATATGAATTATTGGCTCCTCGAAAATCAAATCCACTTTGCTATTTCTAAGAGGCAGGAGATATGGGACAAGCAGATAGGACCATTCACTCCCAGAATGTTAGCTGTCTTCCGAGAGTAGCATGTTTTAAATAATGTGATTATACAATAATTTCTTGATTTTTAAAGTTATTTATTATTTGTTGACATTTTGCCCTGAAAATGAGGGGTTTAGCATTCTAACACGCTTTCCCATTCCTATCCTAATTATTAATAATCAAGCCACATAGAGTACTATGGTTTCATTTTTTTATAGCTGATCATTTTTCCTGGAGTTAATTATTACTCTGGTTTTTAATTTTCTTGGTTTTCTATGCAGTTAACATGATTCATCCTCAAACTCATCAATAAATCAGTAAGTAAGTAAAATTCCTTTCAAATGCATCAGTTGAACCTATCAGTTCCACCTTTCTCCTGGAGGCAATTCTTCTGGACCATTCCTCTTCCTACTCTAATCTGGTGGGTGGCCCTCTTGGCCTGTTGTACAACTGTCCTCTTGGAACATTTCTTTGTTTCCATCATAGGAATTTCTTTCTCTTCTTGCATGTGTTAGATTGCCTGTTACCTGTATCCCACCTCTTCCTCTTTCCTGGTATACTTACTCCTTTAGAGACTCCTTTAATGAATTTCTGGGAATCCTTCCAGAATGGTCCCCCTAGTGCAGGGCTTGGCAAACTATAGCCTGCAGGACAAATGTATGGCATGTTTTTATATAACCCATGAACTAAAAATGGTTTTAATTCTTTTAAAAGGTTGTTAAAAACCAAAAATGAACAAAAACAGAATATATGACAGGTCATGACATATGACCTATAATGCCTAAAATGTTTACTATCTTGGTCTTTACAGAAAATGTAACTCCTGGCCTTAAGTCTGCCCTTCAGGCCTTGCAGTGATTTTTGTAAAGATGAATACCTGACACTAAATCCCCCACCCTTTTTTTTTTTTTTTGTAAATTAGTTAGAGTGATTTACATTAGCTACATCTAGTGGGTTTTGTTTGTTTGCTTGTTTGTTTTATGGTTTTAGATTACTGATTTAATGTCTTAAATGGCTCGTTTTCTATTTCAAGTTTTCTGGAGTCAGTTTTGATAACATATATATTTTTTAAAATGTGTCTTTTTGTCTTGATCAGTTCTGCCAGGATACTGTCCATTTTATTAGCATTTGCACAGAATAAACTTTTGGCTTTGTCAATTTGTCTATTTTATCTCTGCTTTCTCTTTTACTACTTTCAAATTTAACTTTATCATTTCATTCTTCTACATTTTTTTCTGCTGTTCTTTTTTTAACTTCCTGAGCTGGTTGCTTATTACTTTAAATTATAGCTTTTAAGATTTTCTAACAAAAAGATTTAGGCTCTATCCTTCTAAGCGTTTCATTTTCAGTGTCACTTATGTGTTTTGATATGTAGTATTTTTGGTACTGAATGATTCTTTCAAGTATTCACATTCTAGTTTTTATAGCAATTATCATTTTCTTAAATGCTATGATTACTCTTTCTATTTGTTTAGTTTATGTCTTTCCCTATTAAAATGTAAGCTTCTTAAAAGCAATTTTCTTGTTTGTCTTGTTCGCTGATGTATATGCATAGACCCTAGAACATAGTGGGGCCTCTAAGATATCCAGGAATGAGTGAACAATTGCTCTTCTTGCCCCCAAGAGGCAGTCACAATTGCTTTCAGATGCTTTATTCACATTGACACATTAATCTTTGAATGAAGATAAATCATTACATCAAACTTTCTTTTACTGGGGATGGGATTAAATATAGTAAAATGTCATCACTATAATATATATTATTAATATAATACATAAAGAAAAACATGTTATTAACTACAAGACAAAAAACAAGCTCTGATTTTTAATTTCTGCCATACCAATAGAATGTGAGTGCTGGAAAGAAGCCTAGTGGGTCAGTGTGCACAGTGGAACAGTAAAGTATTTGTGGCTCATCCTGATTGTGTCCTACCTTGCAAATTACCACCATTTACTTATTCTGCCTGTAGGCAAGGTACTTAAGTACTAGACTTCAGTTTCCTCATTTATAAATTGGCAATAACAATGATAGTGATAACATGCACATTATAAAATTTTATGGAGTTAAACATGAAGTTATTTTAATAAGGTAGACACTTGATTTTGCCTCCATTTCTTAACTTGCTTCACTCTCCTAGAATTGATGAATTCTGAGACTCATAAGAGTTCATCACTTTAGCTACATGGATAGTTGAGAATGGAGTCACAGTAGATACTGGGCTAATAATACATTCATGTGTTATGACTTTCTGGGAACATTTACATTATATAAGAAAGTGTAGTGTTAAGATAAGGAATTAGCAATTTTTGATGAGATTCAGGGTTTGACTATCGTGGGAAAGAAGAACTTAGATGGGTCAAGGCTTATTTCCCAAGGCATTAGGTTGGATTCAACTTTCCTTGGATCACACTGGAAGTGCCAAATTGGTAGCCAACCCACATATATGCCAGCATACAATTATGAATTCTTCAGGGAGATTTTTTCTCCCTTCCATCCAATGCCAAGTTCAAGAAAGGCATGTTTCCTCATTGTCTCTATAGATGAGTGTATTTCTAGTTGCCTTGATATGTTAGGCTCCAGTACTTATTAGCTGGTTAGTAGCTATTTTATCCATGTATAAAATCCATTCTTTTCTTAAATGTTGGTACGTGCACACCAGTGTCAGAGATCATTATTTTATAGTTAGAATCAAGCTCCCTGACAAGTTAGAGCACAAAACTTTTGAAAACTGATACTCGGTTTATGTAGATCAGGACAGTATTAGCTCTGCCGGACAACATTCAGTCACATCCTTCCCCAAGGCAATGACCTTCCTTTTCTTCATTGGCTGCCTGACCAAGGAGACATAAAACAACTGGATTGTACAGACGGTTCTCGAGAGCATTGTCATCAGCTTGAGCTATCATTATTGAAACAGCTTCCAGCTACTAACATCTTTTGAGGTGAGATGTGTGAGGGAGAGTGGGTCAGGCTTTCCTTTCTTCCTGCTGGTATTTGTTTTTGCCTCTGATGGTATTCCCTGCTTGGTAATATATGCCTTGACTTTGCGACCTGTTTTCCTGAAATAATTCTTTGGTGGAAAAATCCAGCAATACAGCCAAGAGTTAGTTCTTCCTCTGGCTCCACGCGTCTGGCCCAGAGAGCACAGCCTGTAGGGTTAGCAAACACATCTCGCTGGGTTACTATGTTAGCAACTCAGGACTCTTTCTCCAGTGCTGGGCCAATGGGGAGTCATTCTGTTTCCAAGTTCAAGACTTTCGTTAATTGATGAATTAATCAAAGGGTGAATGTAACTTGGCATGGATAACAGCCAATGGGCTGGTGTACCAGTCTGCTATATTTTTCAAATGTAAGACTGGTTGGTAGTGCTGGGGGAGAGCAGGAGCAGAATTAAGAAACAAGGGGAAGATGTACACTAGCAAAGGGTAGCAAAATCCATTCACTAAAATTATTGCAGAGATTCTAACAGAGATAATCACACTTAGTTGTGACATAAAATAATATTTGCATCATTTACTTCAGTCAGAATTTTGATGCAGTCAATAGGATAATTCAGGGCACTAGATTGTGTCAAGAAGACCTGGGGGTATATTTCAAGTCTGCCTTGTTTTACCTGCAAGGCTGCAGTGTATGTCTCTGGTTTCTGCATATAAATCCTTCCTTCCTTCCTTGATTTAAGAATCAAGTTTAACCTTTGTACAGTGCTGCTGGGATGATAAAATGGTGCAGCTGCTATGGAAAACAGTATTGTGGGTCGTGAAAAAATTAAAAATAGAATTACCATATGATCCAGCAATCCCACTTCTTGGTATACTGTGTATCCAAAAGAAGTGAAAGCAGGATATCAAAGAAATAGTTGCACGTGTATGTTCATAGCAGCACTATTCACAATGGCCAAGAAGAGGTGGAAACAAGCCAAGTGTGCACCGATTGGTGAATGAATAAACAAAATGTGGTCTATATGTGCAATGGATGACTATGCAGCCTTAAAAAGGAAGGGCATCCTGTGTCATGCTACAACATGGATGGACCGTGAGGACATTATGCTAAATGAAATAAGCTAGTCACAAAAGGACAAATACTATATGATTCCACTTACATGAGGTATCTAAAGTAGTCAAGTTCACAGAAACAGAAAATTGAAAGGTGGGTACCAGGGGTTGGGGGAGGGAGAAAAGGGAATTTGTTGTTTATTGGGTATGAAGTTTCAGTTCTGCTGGATGAAAAAGTTCTGAAGATCTGTTTCACAATGTAAATATACTTAAAACTACTGAACTGTGCACTTAAAAATGGTTAATATGGTGTAAATGTGAGGTTTTTATTTTTTTTGCCCCATACAAACAAAAGAATCAAGTCTGTAAAGGAATGATTTTTTTTTTCTTGCCTATCTCATAGCGTTAATGAGGATCAGATAAAGGCAGTGAGTACACATGAAATGGTACATGGCCAAGGGTAATTACTGTGGCATTGCTCACAATAGCAAATGGTTGGAAATGATCCAAGGGTTCATCAATAGAAGAGTATTTAAATAACAATGGCACATCCATGTAATGGAAGGCAGTGTAGCTATAAAAACAAATGATGAGAAAATTCTCTGTATGGAGCAATCTCCTAGAGGTTAAGTGAGGTGTGGGGGGGAAGCAAACTGCAGAAGAAAATCTATAGAATAATAGCATTTGTCTAAGAAATAGGAAAATATGAATATGTATTTGTATATATTTATATTTTTATAAAAAATTCTGGGCTTGACGCAGTGGCTCACGCCTGTAATCCTAGCACTCTGGGAGGCGAGGGGGGCGGATCATTTGAGCTCAAGAGTTCAAGACCAGCCTGAGCAAGAGCGAGACTCCATCTCTACTAAAAAAATGGAAAGAAATTGGCCAACTAAAACTATAGAAAAAATTACCAGGCATGGTGGCACCTACCCATAGTCCTAGCTATTTGGGAGGCTGAGGCAGGAGGACTGCTTGAGCCCAGGAGTTTGAGGTTGCTGTGAGCTAGGCTGATGCAACGGCACTCTCTCTAGCCTGGGTAACAAAGCGAGACTCTGTCTCAAAAAAAAAAAAGAAAATTCTGGAAGGATACCAAAGAAACTCCTAAAATATTTATCTTTAGAGGGGTGGTGGTGGAGAGGTTGGTGCAAGGATAAGAATGAGATTTTTCATTGCTTTCCTTTTGGGATTATTTTCATTTTTGAAACATGAGAATGTATTGACAATTGTTTTAAAAAGGTAGCATGTGCTGAGCGAGACCCCGTCTCTACTAAAAATAGAAAGAAATTAATTGACCAACTAAAAATATATATAGAAAAAATTAGCCGAGCATGGTGGCGCATGCCTGTAGTCCCAGCTACTCGGGAGGCTGAGGCAGTAGGATCACTTGAGCCCAGGAGATTGAGGTTGCTGTGAGCTAGGCTGACGCCATGGCACTCACTCTAGCCTGGGCACCAAAGTGAGACTCTGTCTCAAAAAAAAAAAAAAAAAAAAAAAAAAAGGTAGCATGTGAAAAGGGTTTTAATAGCTGTAAAGCATTGTACATGTGTAAAGGTCATTGTTATCTTCATGATTATTAATAATATATCAAAAAATAAGTATGGGCTTTATAGATATTTAGTAAATGAATAAATCATTAGTCAAATCCCTTCTACTGCATAATATACTTAAAATGAAAAGATTCAGTTTAGCCACTCTTCCCCAAGTTCATGTAAAATTGGGCAGCTTTGATTTGGAATACTCTTGTTTACTTCCTCTCCCTCCCCCTTTCAAGATCTCTCCTGTGCTTGGATAGTTTGATTCCTAAATTTCAGTTGGAGGTGATGGTCATCTGTCTGTGACACCTGTCACCCATTGACAGCCAGACCTGGTATAGCAGACAAAGTTGGCTGGACGATTGTCATACTGATTCCTTTCTCCTCTGTCACTCCTCCCTCCAGGGGGGGTTAAGGAGGCACAATCTCTCCAGAGAGAGGAGAGCTCTGTTTTGATCACACAAGGGAACCACACAGCCAATACCAGTCTAAGGTGTAATATCTCCTAGAAAAATAGTTCCCAGTGGGAGGCGATTTTGTCTCCCGGAAGACATTGGCAATGTCTGGAGACATTCTTGGTTGTCATGACTCGGTGTAGGCTGCTACTGGCATCCAGTGGGTGGTGGTCTGGATGCTGCTAGATACTCTACAATGCACAAGACAGTCCCCTTAGCAAAGACTTATCCAGCCCCAAATGTCAATAGTGCTACCAAGGTTGAAAGACTGTCTCAGGAGAAATGACATTATATCTGAGGTTTTTTGAATACCAGAGAGCCTTAAGATGTATAGCAATGACTTCTTAATGGTGAAATATCCAGATCATGGCAACTGGTGGCAGAATTTCCGGCCAGAGATCCTTTCTGGCTCTTTTCAAAACATATCACTGTGTTTGTCAGCTTAGTCCTCTAATTCTTCATGCTTCCCTTGCTCACAGTACACTGTTTATTAATGAATTAGTTTGCTTGTTTTCACCTGTTGTGGTACAAGGCATGCCAATTCCTGACGGTGTGAGTCCTGTTTTTCAGACAATAATACCCCCAATACGTGTTCTGCCATCTTGAATATGATAAGCTTCTAAGCCCAGCCCCTGTCCCCATAAACCAGAACTGCTCAATTGCAATCGCTGCATTGTCATCAGTCTGTGCGGCAGGATGCTTTCAGAAGAGGGCCTGAGGAATTTGGCCTTGTGTCTACAGCTGTGGTTGTCAGAATATGGTCACTGGAGCAGCAGTGTCAGCGTCACCTGGGACCATTTTAAAAATAAAACAGAAAGACTTGTTAGAATCATTACTATAATTACATGTATTGAGAAATATTCTAATAAGGGATATGGTAGGCACCATTCCCCAAACTTAATCAAATTTACTGTTCCAGAAACTTAGGGTGTGGCATTGGCAATCCGTGTTTAACAAGAGTCCAGTTGATTCTGATGCACGCTGAAGTTTTAGAAACACTGGTTTGTAGTGAGGCTATTGTTAGGAATGTTATTTATTACTTACCCAGTGTTATTTTTATGAGGACTTAGGGACACATTTCTTTCTGGTACACTTTCTTGAACATTAAAAAAATAACCCAAAAACCTTAGGAAGACAGTGTATTATGTAACTGATGAGTTTCTTTTTTTTCATTGACTGCTAAAAAGCTGGGAGTCACATCAATGTCTCCCATAATGGTGTACATTATGGTGCTATACATTGTTGTATTAGCTTCTCCCTTTGTTTTTATATCCCTGTTTTCAAGTTATCATCTTATTGTTTTCATGTGTCTTGTTTATGTTATTCAATTTTTAAAAATACATAGAATGTGAATATCTCAGTGTTACAATGTTAGTATTTGTTACGTGTCAGAAAGGCTAGCTTGGATGGGGGCATTTGACCTTCCAGTATGAGTTAAAATGTTCTTTCTGCATTCCTCATCATGAATTCCCAATTCATCCCTCGTCTCTGGATTTAACATGCGATCAAGGGATTGTAAGCAAGGGTAGTTTTTAGGTTTTCTCTACCCTTCAGAGATCCAAAGAGTCCACATGCTCTTAGGGCTTTGGGAGCTCTGGCTTCTGAACCCCCAAGTCACTCCTAAAACACGCCATACCAGTTGGGTTTTTGTCTTCTCCACGGCTGTCTCAGAAATGTTACCTTAACTTGCACAATAGACGTGTTCCTAAAAAGTTGCATGCAATCTGAGCCACATGTATACCCTAGACCAATGTGTAAAGGAATCTTATGGTAAATCCTTCAGTAGCACAAAAAATTGTACTCACTTGCAATCGATCTGTTTTAAAATCAGATTTCCTGATATCAGAATTTATACATAGTGAGGTTTACCTGCTTATGACTTCTGGTAATCTAAAGCTACTTTTACTACAAACCAAGGTAAAAGAGTTCCCTCAATGTGATGCAGGGAATTTTTTAGAAAGATAAAGGAGAAAGCCTAAGAATCAGAACCCCCAAAATTAGGAATATAAGGTGGTGCTTTTTCACTGGCAAAAATTTGAGTCCAGGGCTCACAATGGAGCTTTTGTGAAGGACTTATGAAGCCAAACTTCTTTTTTGTGAAAACAGAATCAAATCAAACCACACCATTGCATATTAGGAATTTTTGGAAACACAGTGGAACATTCCAAGATAAAATATTAGGTCATTTCAGGCCTTGAGGTGGGGTGAAGTGAGCTACATTGGTCCTCAGATTATTGTTGTTGTTGTTGTTTTTGGAGAGCTAAAATATGTACTTCAGCAGGAAGAGCACTGGAAGGATGTCAGGAATCATGGATCATTCATTCATTCAACAAATACTTACTGAGTGCCTACTACGTGCCTGGCACTGTGCTAAATTCTGGGGATGTGGCAGGGAAAAAAATGGACAACGTCTTGCCTACCTGGACCCTGTATTCTTAAAGGTAAACCTTCTTCTGTAGCTTTGATCTGGTCATTTATTTGTTCTGGGCCTCAGTTGCCCAATTGTAAAATAAAGTTGTCAGACTAGATAATCTGTCTCCAGCGTCTCTTCCAGCTCAGGATGTCTTGATTCTATAATCAGGGAATGAGTATTTCTTTAATAATGTGAAAGAACTGGCAGGCACAGAGTTTCTGGAGAGTTTTAGGGTAGCAAATTGATTGAAGGGGGGTGGGACCTGGGGAATTTGTCTTAAAGCGACATTTCCATAGCCAAAAGAGTGTCCAGCTGAGGTTGCGTGCCATGTAAGATGATGTGCAAATGTAGCTGAGACGGAAGCTTGTGTCCCCAGCCACCCTCGTGGCACTGCCTCTGCTTTCTCCTTCCCTTTCTTTGCTTCTTCCTCTTCATCTGGTAAGTCAGGATTAGTTCAGAGAAGGAGAAAGATGAACTCACCCAGTTCCACTTTGGAGGATAGAGAGGTAGGAACTGGGAGCCTGCCCCAACCTGAGATGAAAAGCCAGCACACCCTAAATCTGTGTTATTCCGATTGTTGTCCGGGTTCAGGAGGAGAGAAGAGGGCCTAGGGAACTTTCAAACAGGGTGTGAACTCTCCTCTCCTGCAGTCCACAGAAATGTTAGGCTAAGGGTATCTTCAACAATCATCTGAACCTAGAGGCCTCAATGGCATCCAAGCTCCCCTAGCTAGGCAAGAACTTCTCTGATTTTCAAAGACCTTTAGGAATAATAATTATGTTCCTAACCATGCATTTGTTTTACTGACTATAGAGAAAGGAGCCCACCATATGCTTCCACTCCAGTAAACTCTGTACATCATGCATGCTTCTTTGGAAATAGTACTGCAGCTGTGCACTGGTGAGCTAGAGGGAGTGTGAAGTTTGTTACAAATTCCAAATGATTTTCTCCTGCTGTGTTATTTTCTGTATGTGTGCATAGCCTGGGACACATCCTTAAAATCTTCACTGAGTTCCTCCTCACATTGAATAAAGTCATTCTGAATTTTAATTTTCTCTGGGTCAGCCTAGGGTCATTCATTAACACAATGACCACAGATATGTTTTTGGTGCCATCACTGACTTGTTGCTAAAAAAATGAAACCCCTATAGACCTTGGACCTACCCAATAGATATCACTCCCCAACGTTATCACGTTTCTTTTCTGGACTCACTTGCACTTTATAGCTTTCTTACTCAGGAACTGCATGGCTTGCCCCTACAGCTCTGGACATCTGTTTTCTTAACATTAATTTCATGTTCTTTTTCATATTCCCCAGGTCCCTCTTGCAAAGGATACGCCTTGACACCAGGGAGCACAGTTGAATGTGCTTATTTTTAATTCTTTCAAAGATTTGTGCAAACCTCTTTAAATCCGTACAAATGTCACTGATTTGCAGAGAGTCACTGGGGACTTATTACATAGCATGCAAACAGCTCCTGCATAGAAAAAGCACATTGTGTTATGTTTGTGTCTCTCAAAATCCAGGAGGATGAATCAGCTCCACAAAATATTTAATAAAAACAGCAACTCCTTAGAGAGTGGTTTCTTCTAGGCAAGAGTGTCTGGGAGACACTTTTGCCAGTTGGAGCAGGATGCTTTATTTATCAGATGGTACCTCCACTCTGCCTCTCTTGTCAGTGCTCAGCAAGCCGGCAAGTATGAGACAGAGTCAAAAGGCAGTAGGAACTTACCAAATGGTTCCCAGTTAGGCAGATGGTGCCCTGGACTATTTGAACGGGCTCCCTAACCTGTGAATGACTGCTGCCATTCGACAGCAACTAAAAGATTTCTGAAATGTTCTTCTTGTTTTCATCCCGGATTTAGAATTCAAATAGAAGTCCTGTATTTACTTCAATTGGTGCTATATTGGGGGTGTTCAAAACCAATGAACAGGCAGATTGCCTGCAGACTGGAAGATATAAGAATCATGGAATGCAAGAAACTACACACTGATCTAACTACACACAATGAGTCATCAGGAAACCTAGGAAGGGAGCCAAGCTTCTTGCCTCATAGTCCATGGCTTGGCATCTCATTAACATGGAGAGTACTAGAAGGAGACCTGTCTGGGTTCAAATCCTAGCTGTCACCTGTAGAGAATGTGACCTTAGATAAAGCACTTCATTGTGTCCTTATCAATAAGATTGTAATAATAAACTCTCTATCTCAGAGAGTTGTTGTGAACATCAATAAAGGAGTGATACAACCTGAGGATAACACGTGGTACAGAGCTGGATGGTCAGTAAATGGTAGGTATCACATCCATGCTCTTCCTCCTCCTACTTATTTTTCTTAGTGATTTCCACTTTAAAATGGATACATAAAAATAAACTCCAAGCATTGCTAATTAGTTTCCAAATGTCTAATACTACATACATAAAGGAGACAGGGCCTATTAGGCAAGGCACTGTAAGGAGAATAAGGGGCCTTGATCTTGGGCACAAATCCAAGTCTAATTCAGAGTAGATGCAAGAACATAAACAAACTTTTCTGGAGCTCTCCTTTCTCTCTCTCTCTCTCTCTCTTCATATATCCTAAGTTTTCAGTCACTACTCGTTGCTGATATTTTATTGTCATACTTATTTGTCTTTATCCTTTCTTTTCTTTTTTTTCTTCTTTGAGACAGGATCTCTTTTTTCTTTGAGACTCTGTCACCCTGGCTAGAGTGCAGGGGCATCATCACAGCTCACAGCAACCTCAAACTCCTGGGCTCAAGTGATCCTCCTGCCTCTGCTTCCTGAGTAGCTGGGATGACAGATGCGTGCCAGCAGGCTCAGCTAATTTTTCTATTTTTTTGTAGAGATGGGGTCTCGCTCTTGCTCAGGCTGGTCTCAAACTCCTGAGCTCAAGAGATCTTCCCACCTTGGCCTCCCAGAGTGCTAGGATTACAGGCGTGAACCACCATGCCTGGCCCACATATAACATTATTCTTTATGCGTGCTTTTAACATCTTAGCTTTTCTCCAGTTTCTCTTGTTCACTTCCTGTAAATACATTAAGCCATAAGCTGTCTTCAACTGGGGTCATGATTTGGGGTGCTATGTCCCAGAGAAGTGTTGCACAATTTCCTGATATAGTCATTCTGTTAGTAATCCATATTCCTGGGTTCCAACTTATATCTAATGAATCAATCTCATTAGTGGGTGAGGGTGGTAGGGAATTATGTTTTTTTTAAGTTTTTTTAATTTTAGCATATTATGGGGGTACAATTGTTTAGGTTACATGTGTTTGGGAATCATGTTTTTAACCAGTGCCTCCAGTAACCCTTCTGATCTGATACATTTAGGAAGTACTCCCTACTATGGCCTGGCAGCTTTACATGATTTCCTGGCCCCGGACAGCCATACTGAACTCACAAGTCCGGGACAGTTGGGTGAGAGAAGGCAGATGAATGTACACCAATTTATACCCTTTCTTAGAGAGTATGTTCTTTGCCACATATTTGGTGGGTCTTGGTTTGGAAGAATCACCTTCCTATTTATTGGACAGTATGCTATTGGAAGCTTTAGAATTTATGCACAATAATATTACCAAGCATTTTATTTTTTACACTTAAGAGGCATTTAAATTATTATTAAAGAAGACAAACAAACTGAACAACAAAAATCAGCAAAATATTTTCCTTAAAATTCAGATTGGTCCCTTTTTTGTTGCTGCTGTTGTCATTCTTTCTAATTGCTGATTTCCATCTTGGACCCCATCTCTTCTAGGAAAGAAACCAGTTAAAACATTGTGGAGAGCTGGGCACGGTGGCTCATGCCTGTAATCCTAGTACTCTGGGAGGCTGAGGTGGGTGGACCGTTTGAGCTCAGGAGTTTGAGACCAATCTGATCAAGAGTGAGACCCCGTCTCTACTAAAAATAGAAAGAAATTACTTGGAGAGCTAAAAATATATAGAAAAAAAAAATTAGCCGGGCATGGTGGTGCATGCCTGTAGTCCCAGCTACTTGGGAGGCTGAGGCAGTAGGATTGCTTGAGCCCAGGAGTTTGAGGTTACTGTGAGCTAGGCTGATGCCACAGCACTCTAACCTGGGCAACAAAGTGAGACTCTGTCTCAACAAAAAACAAACAAAAGAAAACACTGTGAAGACAAGCAGAATTGAATGCTGCCTTGTTTTGCAGGGTTGGGTTCCTAAAAATCCACTAGGATAGTGATGACAGTTTGTGGTCTGTCCCACCTGCACACAACCTTACATGGGATAATATCTCCTTGGGCGTGGAGTCAAAGATCTTCTTTGAAGTTACGCATCCCAATTTTTGCAGGCACGTAGAAGATCACATTTTGTAAAATTAACCTTCTTGCTTTGTATCTGATCCAAATATTAGAACACCCAACTTTGAGGAAAGAAAATATATAACTACTGTTTAAGTAGGTCAAAGTGGACTTTGAGAGATGTCCTATCTTATGTGAAAACTTGCTCTTGCTCTGAATGAGCTTCCCTCCAAAGTTCACCAGAGCCCATCTTCCCAATGAGGGATTTCGGACTTCAAGTCATAAACTCACCACCCAGCTGCCTTTGATGATAGATAATTAAGAAGAGGATTGTTGGAAGGCCACTGCCAATAAATTGGTAAGGGTCAATGCCAAGCAGCAGCGGCACATGGAATCAAGCTGCTCTAATTAGCCAACACTAGCCATGCCAATCAATTCATTGCGTTCTGCCGGGAGAGCTAGGACGATAGAGGAACTCGCCCTGTGGAGCCGACCACACACACCTGGCAAGCAGTGTGTACCGCACGACTCCAGTGTTCCATTTGCACCTGCCACCAAAATGGGAGCTTTCATTTCTGAACATTTCTAGAAATCAGCTTGTGCCATTTACTCTGGCAGGAATGGCAGTCAGCCACGCTGCGGAATGTTAACAGTTCCATCCGTCTCAACAGTGACTTATTGTCTCTGCATAAAACATTTGTTTAAATATTAAACAGTGGACTCTTGCCTGCTCATTAAAGCCCATAAAGAAAGAACAGGACGGAAATGGGTTCATAATCTTAGACTTTGGCCAACTGAGTGGCCCGAGCGCCATTTGTCTTGGTGGCATGTCGTCCACCCAGAGGAAGCCCTGTGCATCACAAGCCCAGCCTGGTTCCCACACAATGTTTACAGTCCTCTCGGGATACGTGCCGCTCTTCTCATGGGACGTGCAGTGGCTGTGTGGAACCACCGTCAGGTTCTCAAGGACTGTTCTGAATAACCTTACAAGCCTAGACTCTTGATATCTATTTGCTTCATATAGTGTTTTGATTTGGGGAAGATATACTGAATAAAAAATGCTTTTTAAATCAAATGCAAGACAATTAAAATTTACCAGGCCTTTTGTTTGTTTGTTTTCAATTCAACTCAATTCCATTCAATTTCAAAGTATTATTGGACACCCAACATGAGCTTATCCTCGTTTAATAGACAGCGGGAAGGTGGTCCTGATGGTTTATCTAACACTCATGCCACATATTATCTGACCCGTGTAATCATCTAATTACACTGGAGTTAAGATGCCATCCTAATCCTAATGATTAGGATAATTATTAATTATTAATATCAATTAATTATTAGGATAATTATTATTAATCCTAATCCTTGACTCTCTTCCCAAAGGGCTTTCCTGACATGGTTATCTATCACCACAGCCATCGCTGGTACATTCTAAAAGGTCTTCTTATAACTCTCTCAAATATAATGTAAACTAAAGAACAATAATGTCAGGCCATGCTTTTAAATTCGTGACCTACCCAAATTGATAACTTTCTCAAAAGTGGATGGTATTTTCAGTAGAATACTAAGAAAGGGAATGAAATACTCTCATCATTTATCAATAAAGACTTCTTTATGGCTTCTTCAAACACCTTAAATGAAGATAGAGTAGAGATAACATATTTAGGAGAGATGGTTATTGTACTAAAAAATACTTGCCATTTTTGCAATGAAATGTGATCCTTCGGATTCAGTATAGGTATACTGTTCTAACACGCCTTCAAACTTCTTTTAATAGTATCCTGTGAGCAGTGGTGTGAATTTATTTTGTGATGCAAATGAGGCTAATTGTCCCAGGTTCCTTTATTTAAACAGTTATTTATTGAGCACCTACCATGTGCCAGGGGCAGTTCTCAGTGTGAACTGTGACAAAACAAAGATCCCAAGAGAGTGTGGTATCCTGGAGGCCCAAGGAAGAAAATGCATCGCATCGCGAAGAATAAATAGAACAAACAGGTACCTTGGACAATGCCTGGGGTGTGAAAATTGAGAATTGAATATGAATTTGGCAACAAGGTCATTGGTAACCCTGTCGAGAACAGTTTTGGCAGAGTGGTTGGAATGGGGTTGGGGAGGTGAAGGCCTGATTGGAAAAGTTTAAAAGGGAACGAGAAAAGTGAAATTGAAGAAAGTTCTGAAGGAGTTTTGTTTCATGAAGATGCTAAGAAGTGGGGCAATAGAAAGAAAATTCGGGAAAGAGAAAAAAAAATCTTTTTTTTTTAGATGGGAGAAATAAAAGCATGTTTGCAAACTAATGAGAATGAATCAGCAGAGAAAGAAAAAATAGATGATATTGGAAAGAGAGAGAAAAATTGCCTTTTACTCACTGAATTGTTGTTTGAAGTTTCCGATATAGAAGAATGCAAAGCTATCTTACAAGCTAAGAAGGAGAGATATAGTGCTTATTGTGAATCCACAGCAAGCAACAGAAATCAAATTGTATAAGTGGGAGAGTGGAAAACAATATTAAAACCTAAATCATGTTTAAATATGAATAAATTTACTGATTTCATAACGAGTATATAGCTTTTAACTGTGGCACTTTGAATTATATATTAGAGATTGTTGAGTATTGTCAGTCACATCAATATTTTCTTTATCCAGGATGTTTGGGGAATAGGATGTTTTGTCTAAGAGAATTGTACTAAGTTTACCTAAAGTGTATTTGAATAATATAAAATATACTTAACCCTACAACTGCATGAAGTAGACTTGAGTCTTTTATGATCGAGATGATACCTTAAGAAGTTGCAAGGAGCTTCAGGGTTAACATTATGAGCACTGAAAATATTGAGTATAATATATAGGCAATAGGTCCATTTTATGCTGACCCTTTTATATTATTCTGTAAAGGGCCAGATCGTAGAAAATTTCAGTTTTGTAAGACCTATGGTCTCTGTTGCAGCTACTGAACCCTGCCATTGTAGTTTGAAAAAAATCACAAACAATATATAAATGAATGTGTTTCAATAAAATTTTATTTACAAAGTCAGGCAGAGGACTGAATTTGGACCATAGGCAATAGTTTGCCAACCTCTTTCATAAAGGGTGATTAATTTAAAGTAATTCCTTAATATTATCTAATATTGCATTATGGTAAAGGCTTTAGAGACATATGTAGTCTTAGGTGTCATTACATTTTGGAGGCTGTCCATCTGACACAAGCAAACTCCTGACATGAAAGATATTGCAGTGTTAAGTTGTCAGGTGTTGAAGCCAGTGAGAGGTGACTTGAGATGATCTTGTTCAAGTAGCTTAATCTCTTTAAGCCTTAATTTCCTCCTCTGTAAAATGGGGGATAATGCCAGTTTCATAAGGCGGTAGTGCAGGGCTATGAGTTGCTGTTTGTTGAGTGCTTATTTTACTTATATCAGCTGGTTTCCCTGGATTTTTGGCTCCTTGTCATAAATGTTAAGTGTGAAACTTTCCACTGAGAGTTTTTCTAGCTTCTAGAAAAGCTAGATTATTTGGATGCCAAGTAAGTCGGGATTTGTTGTAAATCACTTAGATAAGAGACATCACCACTAGCTTCCAACTCCCCAAACCTCTTCATTCCACCTTGATTTTCAAGGTCAAGTAAAAAATTCTCATTTTAATGTGGAAGCTTCTTACAGCTCATGATAACTTCTCAGAAAGAAAGTTTCATCAGCTTCAGTTCTTTGATACATTAATATGGTAAACACTTAAAATCAAAGTCTTCATTTGGGAATCTTTCTCTGTGTGAACCGCTGTGTTAAGGTATGGAAACTTGAGATGAAACCACAGGATACAGGGTCTTGTTTGTAAAAGTAAACCTGGCACTTGGCTCTATCTGGATGCAAAACACTAGACAAATGAATTTTCATATCCTCTACAATGTCTGGAGATAAACGGTGAGCCTCCCTCTGCTTAGGTCCTGGGTCATTGGGGTTGGCTCCTACTCAGCTGGACAGGAGGTACCACATCTGTGCCTAACTTAACCCTATAAAATGCTAAAGGCCCCAGGGAGAGTCAGTCCTAACAAATGAAGAAAACCCCTCACCTTTCATCCTTGTTGAGGATACCTGCCCCGTTCAGCACTGGAAACAGGTGCAACTCAGGGAGCCAAGAGGTAATCTCCCTTAACCTGCTGGGCAAGTGGTGAGTTAAAAATAGAAGATGCAGTCACTTTTAGCCAGGATGCAATTCATAAAATATCTCCATGGGAAATTCTATTTTTGTCCCCACGTTACAGAGAGGTTAAGGATTGTACCAGGTTACTTGGTGCTCAAGATCGTCCCTTTGAGGCCCCTGGACTGGACTGTCCCTAAGGATGGGTCCATGGCTTCCTCTTGACTTCCACAGCACTTAACAGATTGTACTGTAATTGCCTATTTCCTTGTCTCAGGGGTTAGCACAGTGCCTGGTGTTTAGTAGGGGTTTCATCCACTTTTGCAAGTTGTACAAGAAGGAACTGACTGGCTGAGACAGTATTTAAAATAAAGAGGAGGCATTGCTGTGAGAAGACTCATTGGTAGACTCTGCGTGTCTTTTCAGCTGTATTCAGCAGTCCCCGACCTCTCCCATAGCATAACTCCCTTATAAAAAATAAAATAAATAAAATCGGCAAGACGGCAGAGAAATGATAAAAATACGGACTCATAGGGAGAGTGGCAAGAGACTGCCCCAAACCCTTTTGTCTTATTCATTCCTCCTCAGTTCACTCTGTTTCTCAAGTAGCTTCCCTGGCTAAGGAAGTGAGCGAAGATGCTCAGGTATCTCCCTTTAGCTGCACTTGTCTACAAGGGTGGGAAGTGTACTGGGCAGAGATCACATCTACACTCCACAAACCTTTCAAAAATATTTACTTTGTAGGTGAGGGCCAATCCTTGTCCACAAACCTGAGCCACCAGAGAAAAGAACGCAGTTTCTAGAAACTGGCAAGCTTATCCTCGTGCTCAGGTTAAACTCGCCGCCCTGATGCCAGACCACAGCCAACAGGAGCTTCCTGGAAATCGGGCAGCACCGAGATGACCTTCAGCCAGTGTCGCCTTGGAGACCGTGGCAGTGTGTTGGAATCGGCCGACCTTGCCAAAGGGAAGGGCCAGGTCAGGGGGCAGCGGAAGAACCAGTGCAGTGTGGTATGTGGGTTTGGGCAAATATGTTTATATACTAAGCCTCTCTTTTTGGTGCTTTCGTTTTTCCAGCCCTCTTCTAAACCGCAGCACGGTCACTCCTGTTCTCAGGAAAGGCTTGTCCCAGGCCAGATGGGAGCGGTCGAGGTGATAAAGACGGTGAGTGCTGGGCAGACCTAACTCTCCTATCAGCGAGCTAGGCCTTGGAGAGGTAATGAGATACCAACAATAGAACCTGGCTTGCTTTTCTTTCATGCTGTGCCAAGACTCACGTTCTGGGGCCCTTGCCTTCCATACCATTAAAAGAAATCTGGGTCTTGGGGTGAAGACACTGCTGTAGGGTCTAAAATTCCACTTGTACTGCCCCTGCCTCACATGAGATCTCGAATCTTCAGCCCAGCTGGCTGTAATATGGACTCTCAGGTACTCATGCTTTACTCTTAAGGAACAGAGAACTTTCTGTTTACAAGGTAGTAAAGAACACTTAAAAGTCCTTAAACATGATTTTTACTGTAAGGGAAGCAAGCATTTGTCAGCACCTCCCCAGCCCCCACCGTCATTTCAGATATGATTCCTGAAAGGGACATTCTTTCATTCTTCTCTCCCTACAGTCATAAACATTCTGCATTTTAAACTCGAAACATACAATGTTATCTACTTCTGGTGTCTTATGTAACTTTTCAGGAATGCTGAAAGACTTTCCGGGCTCTGTGAGGTTGGGAATGGGGAAAAGCAGAAGGGGGCTGGTGTGGGGGAGGAGGAAAAAAAAAATCCACTTTTTCCATACATCACTGTCTTGGCTGTTTGCGACAAGAAGTGATTGCAATTAAGATACAAGCCGGATGTGTGGGCTAAAAAATCTCAGCTGATATCACGAGCATTTATTGATAATGAAAACTTGGAGGAAGAGATCTGGAAAATTGTTGTCTTTAGTGGTTTCCTATGCAGGAGAAAAAACCATGTGGATTAATAAAAAAATTGTTCCACCTTATCTAGGAGAAGAGAAAACTGTTTATTTTGCTGCAAAAGGAATGTTTATGTCAAGTCTTACGTGTCAATCTTCTAGGTTAGAGTACTTTACATTGTACTCTCTGTCACACGAGCACATTATCTTGCTTTAAACAATCATTTTGGAGTTGCTAAATGACCTGACAGACAGCCCCAGCTACAAGAACAAGGGATAAATATTCAGAGGAGAGGAGCATTCAGAAATCCTTGATTATATGAACCACTGCAACCCAACTAAACCTGAATTAGATATCAGAAAAGGTAAATGTCCCTTCTAGACTTGATGAAGAAAAATGAATTTCATTCGAGAAAATGCTACTTTCAAGGAAGACATTATCAGGGAAAAGCCTAAAGAATGTTCTGGAATACACTTTGCAACTGAGATGGTAAGTTAATGGGAATAATTAGTGAAAATCAGAACTCTCAGGAGACTAGTTTAGAAGTAATCCATAAGGTATAAAATATACCTTAGATCAATGCTAAGCAGAGAGTAAAAAAATCTGGAAACATTAACATCATGCACAGGGAAGTACAATGACAGAATAGAGAAAAGGCATGAAGCTTTCTGGAGAGTTGAACTTCAAGATCTTCCATTAGAAAACTCAATGGTGCATACCATAAGGCTTCATAATTAAGTGCTCACCACAACTTCTTCATCTTCCTAAAGAAAGCACTTTTGGAAATTACCACGTTTCAGTTATTTCTTGGATGAGCATGTCAGCATGTTTTCTGCATCATCTTCTATAGTGTGAATAAAAGTGTCAGGTTACTTATCACCAGTCAAATGAAAATTGAATGCAGATGGCCCCTTGATAGGCACTTGTTAGCAAGAAACATTGGCCTGCTCAGTTGTTGAATCAATATATATACGGACTCAATCAACATTATACAAATGGGGTGGTATCTTATTAGGGTTTTTATCAAACACAAAATAGCCCAATTCTAGTCTGCATCAACTCACATACTCTCTGGAAATCATTCAGGTAACTTGTTTGGGTTAAAAGAAACCTGAAATAATAATAATAATAATTTAGGTTACTTCTGGAAGAACTTCTAATAAAAGCTGAAGACCAGAAAATTCTGATGAGTATTAATTCTAACTGTGAAGCGGGCCATGAATTTTCCTGAGTCATAGAAGAAGATAATGCCTTCCTAGAAATTGAAATGCATACCTGCCTGAAACAAATGGTAAAGCTCCTTGGTCTCTGGAGAATTCCTTATAGGAAGACACTCAGTAGGGGGTGCTCCTTCACACCCTGCTCTTTATGAAGGTTAGAATAGCTTACCCTCTAGGTTTGCTTTCTCTCTTGCCATCCACAAGTCAGGTAACCAGGTAGAGTCTTCTGTCTGGACCCAGGTGACAAAGCTGTTTGTGCAATAGATGATAGATGCATAAGAAGAAAATAACTTTCTTCCATGTAGATTCACATGTGTTGTGGACCAATGAAAAGACCCAGTATGTGGAACACCAGGAGGTAATTCAATTGCATTGTGATGAGGACCTCTGTTTTCCTGGCAACAACAGCTCTGCAGGTACAAACCCCTGAATTCCCTCAAATGTTACAGAGAAGCGTGCATAAGTGACTATACAGGGCCTTTTATCTGGATATGCTCACAAAATCTTCCTATAGTTTCCCTCTTACCGGGGGAGAAAGAAGAGATTTATAATATTTTCCAGATATGGGGCAAATAATTACAGTTTAAAGGCACTTATCCCAAGTATGTATGTTTTATTATTTCTAGTGTCTTTTAGAGGGTTCTTATGTAAGTTTTCAAAAGCAAATTAACCATTAAATGAGCCAACTCACTGATGTGACTCAGGGCACTAGTCACTTTAAATGTATGGGTGCACACATGCCTTTCCATGTAGACTATACTCGGGGAAATTGATGGGAGGGAAGATTCTGCAGCTGCCCAGTTTCTTACTTCCTTTCATCCACCATACAACTTTCAGGGAAGGAACAAATGTCAATAAAACACCACTCCTTAATTCTTCCTACTCAACCCGCTCCTTATTTGGCAAGAACCATTACTTGAAATTACACTGGTTCCGTATACTTTGCTTGCCTTCTCTAACACCTAGTCTAGGGAAATTTATTATCTTGTTTTTAATTTATTCTATTCAGAGTTCATTATACCTGTGGTTACTTTTCTATAGCATCACAGGAAGTGATCTTAGATACTGTCTTCTCCAATATCCTAACCTAACTCAAGTATGAGTGCCCTCTGTCATCCATTATTCTGGGTAGACAGAGAATGGCAGCATGATACCTCCAGCAGTAGGGAATCCACTCTCATTTTTATTTAATAGCAACTTTACTTTTTAGAGAGAATCCCTTGCATTGAAGTTTGGTTCTCTGGAGTGGCACAGAGTAAGTGCTTTCTCTTTCAGAGAAAGATTTTAATTTAAAGGCAGATACTGTGACTCATACTCCCTCTCTTTCCTTTATGTTATCCATTTTCTTGATAGTATTTTCTGAATAAAGACTGGACGGGGTTAATTCTAGAGGGACTTGGCATAAATATAGACTCGCATCCATTTTTATAAATGATCGCTAGTACTACTGGGGCACATTTGTCTCTCAGATTAGGACAATGGGACAAGCTAAATTACTCATTTTCTAACATAAAGAGACAAACATCACCCCATCTTCCAAAAGCCTACATGCTGCTTCTTGCAGTCTAGGAGGACTACCCCTCGTGTGTGTCCTTTCAGGAATTGGGTTGAGTGACATCAAAGAGCTGTGGACTCCTAAACTGCAATTCAATGCCATAGCTGATGGCGTAGAACAGGGGTCCTCAAACTTTTTAAACAGGGGGCCAGTTCACTGTCCCTCAGACCATTGGAGGGCCATTGGAGAGTGCAGCACACATTCCACAGGACGAGTCAGCTGCTAAGCAGGACAGGCAGCAGCAGCAAAAACACCCAGTGGGCCGGATAAATGTCCTCGGTGGGCCGCACGTGGCTTGCGGGCCATAGTTTGAGGACGCCTGGTGTAGAACATCAGTAATGGTATCAGTTAAGGCGAAATGTAACAGCAACACTGGTAACAAGAATTTACCTTTTCTATTTCCCGCAGTGGCAACTCAATCCCAGGCAAGCGTTGTAGAGAGGGGCAGGGAGATGGGCAGATACGCAGGCTCCAGACAGAGGCTCACTGAGGCACACTGGGAAGCTTCTGTCATCCTCAGCGAGGCTGCAGGAGAAAAGAGTTTCCCATGGGGCATAAATGCTGCTGCAGGAAAAATAAAATCAAAGAAGGGGTGGCTGAAATCTATAAAACCATGTTGCATGCAATTTTCTTTCTTTATATCTCAGAGTTTTTCCCCCTTGTCTAAGGAAATCTTTCTCAGTATCATTCGCTAGGGAATGTATAATTGGAGAGCTGCATTCTTTCTTCTTAGGAATTTATTCATACATCTAGCATCAATTTCACTTATCAAGAAGAGAAGATACAAATCTTGAAGACAAAAATGCCACCTTCACTCCATCCCACCTAGGTCAAAGAGAATCATTTCCTCCTCCCTGCTGTGTGTTGACATCATTTTGGAAGTGATGATGGCGATCACTGTTGTATTGGAGAGAGTGGAGTGTGTGTCTTTCTCCTCCACTGGCCTCTCAGTACCCTTAGAGTAGGAACTGTGATGATTGCTTGGTGGCATCCCCCAGGGGTTTCCCAGCCTTCTGCTCACAGAGACACAATTGCTAGAGGAGTTTCCTTTCAAAGACCAACAGCTTTCTCTAGAAGAAGTGGTGGCTGCCAGGGTGGTGAGAGAATGCACCACCCACCCTGCAGCCCAGGATGGCCCTGAGCGATTCCAGCCTTTCTGGAAGGAAGGTGGGATAGAATGTCCTTGAGTATTTAAAGAGATGCTTGCCAAAGTAAATGTACCAGAAATAGGCAACCGAATATGGTAAAACAAAGTATTTTCATGATTTTAATATACCACCAAACATTTTGCTTTGTTAACAAAAAATTAAATTGTAATGCAGTTAGGGTATTTTAATATTTTTACTCATGGATGAATATAAGTAAGTTGATATGCCTAAAAAGAGGAGGTGATGAACCAACATTTTGTTTTCTCTCCATAGGAAATAGGTCAGGAGGGAACAAAAAGTAAGATTGATATTTATATAATATGACACTGTTAATTGCAAACATTTTGTATTAAAAAACAGCTGGACTTCTAATGTGTAGGTATAATTGTGAACTAAAAGGTCTGAAGTATAAGAATGAGCACACTCCCTATAGTTGACCAGAAAAACAGAAAAATTAGATATCCAAAATCAGAGGATTTCTACTCCATTTCTATGTAGTTCTGTGCCTAACTCCAAACAAAAACAATTGTAATCCCAGAAAGTCCCACCTTGAGAGACACAGGTTGAATTTCCCTCTGGAGAAGTACCAAATCTGAAGGCACGTGAGGATTAGCGGTCACTTTGAAATGAATATTGTTGGTTTGGTCTCCTCCACCTCTGTAGGCATCAATCATGTCCACAGAATTCTGACAATGATTCCACATAACAGCACAAACAGAAAATATATTGGCCAATAAAGCTTCCTGAAATGACTCTGAGTGTGTAGGCTCTCAGCATCCTATAAGGAAGGTTAACCAAAGATGCTTTTCAATCTTTTCAGGAGCCACTGACTCAAGGAGAGAGGCCCCCAAAGTGGAGAACATACATGTAGGTGGACACACACACAATGATGTACGTTTCTATTCTTGTTCAAAACAGAAAACAGCACGAAAAGGGGGAACAACGCCTGGTAAAAGAATCGACATTTTGTTTTGGAGATGTCTGTTTCTGATTATGTATTTATTTTTATTTACATTGAATATTATTTTCATCTCTGGTTATAATCTATGAGAGATGAGAGGTTTTTTTCCATTCAAGCATTTGATATGCAGAATTTATTTTTACCAAAGAGTGAAGTAAGGAATCAAACAAGATGTATTCATTTTAAGAAATCTTTAGAATGATCTTGGACTGAGAATTATTAGAGGATTTATTTTTGATGGTTTTAGGAATAGGCATGATCATCTATCTTGGTTTGGTTTCTAAGGACAGCAGACCCACCTACCAAAATCATGATTATGAGAAAGAAACTAGAGAGAAGAAAACTTAAGCAAGTACTATTGTGGTTATTTATTTCATAGTTACCATCTGTTCTATAATTTTCCCAGGATGATTGTGAATATCAAATTAGATAATATATGAAAAGCACCTTTGCAAATTAAAAGTGCTACAAAAATGACTGTACTATTATAAATAGAGACTTCCATGTAACCATCAATTTGACACTTTATAAAACCTAAGCTGACTACAACCAGAAATCTGAGCAGTGGTCCAATTCTATTTCCAGAATTATCTTGAGACAATATTTCCAAAACTATATTAAATGAAAATTTATTTAAAAAAATCATTCTATTAAGTTCTTTTCTCTCACCTTTATCCCACCAAAGAGATAGAACATCTCTTAAGATATGCCCATTCAAAAGCCCTTAATGGCTACCTGCCAAGATTGGATTTATTCAGACCAAATTCTCTAAGAATGATACTATTAAGTGTGAATTTCCAATCCATTCTACTCTCAGTTTGTAATAAATTCATTCAGAAATATTTTTATTTCATAGAATTGACTTTCTCATAAGTCTTCATGGAATCAGCATTAAATATTATCTCCTTTCACTTAGGGGAAAGGAAATGAAGTATAGTCTGCCAGCAGATAACTACACAATAAAAAGGCAGCTTTTAAAAAAACAAAGCATTGGGAACTGGTAAAAAATATAGGTCTCTACATGTCTTGAGAATGTAATGGCATAAAACAAGAGAAAGATTTTTTTCCTGGGACATATTTTATATTTTATTTTTAGAGCAGTTTTAGTTTTAAGGAAAAATTGAACAGCAAGTACAGAAAGTTCCCATATACCTCCTCTATTATTAACATACTGCATTGTTATGGTGCATTGTTACAATTGATGAGCCAATATTAGCATATCATTATTATTATTATTATTTTTGAGACAGAGTCTCGCTTTGTTGCCCAGGCTAGAGTGAGTGCCCTGGCGTCAGCCTAGCTCACAGCAATCTCAAACTCCTGGGCTCAAGCAATCCTGCTGCCTCAGCCTCCTGAGTAGCTGGGACTACAGGCATGTGCCACCATGCCCAGCTAATTTTTTCTATATATATTAGTTGGCCAATTAATTTCTTTCTATTTACAGTAGAGACGGGGTCTCGCTGTTGCTCAGGCTGGTTTCGAACTCCTGACCTCTAGCAATCCGCCCTCCTTGGCCTCCCAGAGTGCTAGGATTACAGGCGTGAGCCACCGCGCCCGGCCCTAGCATATTATTATTAACTGAAGTCCACAGTTTACATTAGGATTCACTCTTCGTGTTTTATTCTGTGGGTTTTGACAACTGTATGACAGGTGTCCACCATTATAGTATCATACAGAAGAGATTCACTTTCTAAACTTCCTCTGTGCTCTGCCTATTCATTTCTCTCCCCCTCCCAACCCTGATCTTTTTACTGTCTCCATAGTGTTGCCTTTTCCAGAATATCATGTAGTTGTAACCATACAGTCTACACCCTTTTCAGACTGGCTTCTTTCACTTAGCAATATGAATTTAAGAATCTTCCATGTCTTTTTGTTGCTTGATAGTACGTTTCTTTTTAATGCTGAATAACATTCCATTGTATAGGATGTGCCACAGTTTGTTTATTCATTGACCTGCTGAAGGACATCTTGGTTGCTTCTGATTTTTACAAATTATGAATAAAATTTCTGTAAACATCTGTGTGCAGGTTTTTATGTGGACATAAATTTTCAACTCATTTTGGTAAATACCTAGGCGTGTGATTGTTGGTTTGCATAGTAAGGCTGTGTATTGCATTCTGATAACTGCCAAACTATCTTCCAGAGTGGCTGTATGAGGGAAATATTTTGGAAGCAGCAGAAAGGCATGTATTACATGTTACGAATTCATTCATCATTCATATGTTACATGATATTGAAGATAAATTAGATGGCATTCTACCCAAGTTTCTAAGGTTAAAAAAATAGATGATAAACAAGAATCTATGACCTTGTTTTTTTTTTGGCTTACATTAAAGGAAGGCCTACTACTACTACTCACATGTGATGAAGCGACAAATACATATTATTTTATTACCTACCCCTCAATATGTCCAACCAATACCACAGCATGTATAGCCTTGCACACAGTGAGCCAACGATGAGTGATTCTATTTGCAAATATTATTTTCGCCTTTGTTTTTATCTTACCCATGTCCTTCCTGAGTCTCAAAGTTTTTCACCCTCAAATGAAAGCCCCTGAAAGAGCCCATTGGCACTATCACGGCCTGGCACTGTCTCTGCCAAACAGCTACGAAAAGCACAAGGACACCCTCTGCGATCTTCCTCTGTCACCGGGCTGGATCCACGTCCTTGACCCGAGGTGAAATTGTTCACAGCTGATTGCATTGTTGTTGACGAGAGGGTCAATCTCTTGGGTTGTTACAGTCCCATTGCTTTCCCCAGTCACCCAATGACCATAGTATTCCCCTTCTCAATAAATTTATATGAATTTCCCGAACGCAGGGCTTCCTCTTTTCTTCCCCATTCCTTCCATCTTTGCCTTTTTTCCTTAACTGAGTGTAACTTCGCGGAGTGACAGACATAAATAAGATGCTGCTCTGTTTTAGAAGAGCCATGAATTTCAGAGACAGAGATAAACATTTAACCATAAAAGTACAGGACCATGTGTTAAGTGAGATGTGTGGTCAAAATGCTCTCAGCCCATAGAGAAGGGCTGAAAGTTCTAGGGTTCAACTGGGGAATGGGGGGTGGAGTGGGGTTTGTGCTGAGTTTTGCCACGTGGATTGGAGTCTGTTTAACATGTGAGGCTGTGAAGGGTGAGCTGGAGTGAGAGTCATGTCCTGATTAACACGCTCCTGCAGATGAAGTTTAAAAAGTAGCCAGCTAGGAAGAGGTTGCGATGTGGAGGAAACAAAGAAAGGATCAGGATGTTCTCCTTGGGCCTTCCCAGAGGAGAGGGGCCAGCACCACTGGACGCCACTGAGACTGGGCAGGCTACCCTCTGGTACCCCTTGGTGCCTTGGGCTACATGTGTGTTCATGTGTAAGGATCACTTACTCTCAGTGTTGCCTGAAGAGGCAAATCCTGCTTCCTGTCCAGACAGAGCCTCAGTATTCTGCACAGCTCAGAATTCATAAATAAGGAGACCACTGGCTGGAAATGCAAACTAAAAACTAAATATCTTCCGTTCTTCAGAGGGAAGAACTGAATCAATGCTTTGGGTTCCTGGACCAAGAAACATCACATCACCAGGGATGTTGTTAGAAATGCAAATTTCCGCCTCCATCTCACACTTTATGAATCAGAAACTCTGGAGGTAAGGTACGGCCACCTATGTTTCACAGGGAAGTCCGAGGCTTGCTAAAGTTTCGGAGCCCCTGTCTTGAACAACTGTAGGTGGCAATGAGAAATATTCAAGGCTTTGTTACTGTCAGTAATAATTCAGATTCTAACTAAAGAGGAAACACACATAACTCTAGGAATGGGGCAATTTCAGGACGTTAGCACAACTGGCACTGAGTAACATATTTAAAGTAATCTAATCTATTGCTCCAGTTTCTTGAGATAAAGCAAATCTTTTGGACCTATGCAAGAGTATAAGAAGCATAATAAAGGGCACCGAACTGTAAAAATTTACAGTTCTTTATTTATCCATGTTGACAGTTCACTTGTAAATGTTTATAGCCCCTCATAGAGCAGATGAGAAAACACACGGACCCACGTGAAAGACATAACAGATACCAGGGCTTGAGAAGTGCCAGAGGGCTGGGGGGGGCTCACCTCAATAAAGTCAGAGAGAGGCGGCCAAGGGCCAAGCTGGACTGATAAATATTTACAAGCAAATCGTTGAAGAATGAGAGAGGTTCTACTATCGTCAAAAGGCAACAGGTCATTTTTGAATAGTGGCATCTGAAACTGGAAACAAATTTGTTGCTGAAATACAAATTGGAGGAAATTGCTTTTGTGGGAAAACATTTCCTCTCCTCAGTGGGTTTCTCTTTTGTGTTCTGCCTGTTCTGATCGTGGAATGTCAGAGGCAACTGGGATCTCTTGATAGGGGACTGGCTTCTGTTTCAAGCTCCCCACGGCGGCCTTAGGCAAGGTGCCTTTGCCCTGCGTCTGTTTTTTCTCACGGAAAAATGACCTCAATGCCTAATTCTCCGTCAAATGTTATATTAAAAAAAAAAAAAAAGAACCCGAGGAGCTCACTATGATCATCCCAACCTTCCCCTTGTACCTTCACAGTAATTTCATAATTATCAAGATTTTCAAATGTGGCCTTGAGCTTGGTATTGTTGGGGAGTTTTAAACACAGAAAGGAGTGTTTCTGAAGAATATGCGTGACATGAAACAGAGATAGCTGTGCTGCTCTCTAAACATAACAATGACCACACACTGGCATCATGTACAGGGGCCTTTTTCTTTAAAGGATGCCTAATGAGTTTACCTTTTTGGAACGTAGTTTTCAGAGAGCGTGGCGAAGAGTGATGTCACAGCATGAGGAGGAATAGAAATGGGGGAGGTTCCATGATACTTTAGGGAAGAAGAGAGAATATAGAGCAGTGTTCTCAAAAATTAGTATGGGAGAAAACACTAATCATACATAAAAAAATGCTAACTCAAACTTAATCAAAATTTAAAAATTCTACTGTTCTAAAGACACTATTTAGAAATGAAATGCTTCGATTGGGAGAAACTCTTTTCAAAACACATATCTGATGAAGGATATCTAGCCTCCTGGATATATAAAAATCTCTTTCAACTCAAATGCCTAAAGATTGGAATAGACACCTTACAAAAAAAGGTATTCGAATGAGCAACAAACATGCAAAAAGTGTTCAAAATTAATAGTCACCAGGGAAATGCAAGTTAAAAACACGATGAGTTATCATTAAATATTTACCAGGCAGAATGGTTAAAGTTAAATTTAAAAGACCGACAATAACAAGTGTTGATAAAGGGGAGGAATAACTCGCACTCTCAAATATCATCGGCGAGAGTATAAAGTAGCCCAACCACTTTGGAAGAAGAGCTGCCATTTTCCTATAAAACTAAATATACACCTACTTTATGACCCGGTGATTCTACTTGTGAGTGTTCACCCAAGGGAGATGAAAACCTAAGCTCACAAAAAAGGCTTGTACAAAACATTCCTGGCAGCTTTATTTATAATAGCCTCAGTCTGGAAATAGCACAGGTGTCTGTCAGTAGGAAAATCGATAAACAAATGGTAGCACATTCATGTAGTGAGATTCTGCCCAGCAGTAAGATGGGACAAATTACTGATCCATGCAGCAAGATGGATGGATCTCAGAAAACATGCTGCGTGAAAGGAGCTTTACACGAAAGTATGTGTGCTAAATGACTCCTTTACGTGAAATTCTAAAACAGGCAAACAAATCTATGTGGGAAACAAACCTGATCTGAGCAGTGGCTGTGCCTGAGAGACAGGGCGCATCTATTTACTGGTGATGGGCATGAGGAAACTTTCCAGGGTGATGGTAATATTTTATCTATTGACGGGGCTTCAGATTTCTAATGTCTGTTGAGCTCATTAAATGTGCACGTAAGATCTATCCATTTCATTTTAAGTAAATTTACCTCAAAAGAAAACACCTTATAAACAGACACTGAATTCTTATCATACGCATCTTGAAGTATTTAGGAATGAAATGCATTGAAATCTGCAATCTACTTTGAGATGCGTTACGAAAAGAGAAGAAGTTGGATTGATTGACAGATGGATTGAGGTGTGGAAGGATGGACAGATATGTGACAAAGCAAGTCTAGTTGCTTGCTGGTATCCTCTGGAGATTGGTTCCAGGATCCCCTCAGGTATCCAAATCCTAGGTTGCTTGAGTCTCTTACATAAAATGGTGTCATATTTGCACATGACCTATGCACATATTCCCATGCACTTTAAATCACCAGGGCCACCAGGGATGGCTTCATGGGCTTATAACCAGTGCAGCTGCATGGGGCCACTTGCTCAGAAGGGTCCTGTGCTTAGGCTGATGCCCTCTGGTCTCCTCTTGAAATTCTTAATTACTTTATCACTGCATTTGTAAGTGATGTCTGAGGCCACAATGGAGCATGCACCAGGGGCTTGGAGCCTCAGCTCAGAAGTGATATTGTTCCCATCGTGTAGTTGGATGTCACTGGGCTTCCCCTGTCTTCCTGTTCCTGCAATTGCTGTGGCTCTGTGGCCAGGAAAGCAGCCGTCTGCAGGGGAGATCCTAGTTCCAACCATTGCCATCAGCCACCTGCAGAACTGGGTGCACACAGAGGGAAGGGAAGGGAAGGGAGGAGGTGGGTGTGTGCCCTGCAGTGTCTGGGGGCTGGACAAGGCAGCAGTGGTCTCTATCCCTGGAAGACAGTGCCATGGCAAGTGCCACTCACTTGCCCCAATCCAGGCACCAGCCCCTCCCTGTACAGGGATAGGAACACGTTGGGGGTTGCCTGCCAGCGGTGGGTTGGATCAGCAGGCCTGCGGGAAGGAGAGACTGACTTCTCTATGCTAGTCTGCGCTGGCATTTTCATTTTGCACTGACACCCCTACCCCACCTTAGTAGCCAACCCTGCACAGAACTGACACATGACAGACTGGAAGTCTCCCTTACTCCAAAGCTCCTACTTTTAACAACAGCTGTGTTTAAGGCATTGTATTAGGTCCTAGAAAGTACACAAATGAGAATCAATTGCAGTTCCTTACATCAGAAAGTTTACAATGATGAATATGTTATCCTTCCTGCCCTTCACATAAAATAGAGGCTAAAAAGGTAATAAACAAGTAAAAAAGCAACTTGCTATCCAGTGTAAAAAGCACAATGACAGGAATAAGCAAAGGTTGCCATGGAAGTTTAGATGAGGTGAATCTAACCCAATCTGGGAGGTCAGGGAAAACTTCCTGGAGGAGGTGACATGTTAGCTCTAATCTAACTGATAAAATGGGACCATACCATATTTCCCTGAAAATAAGACAGGGTCTTATATTTATTTTTCCTCAAGAAGACACCCTGGGTCTTATTTTCTGGGGATGTGTTATTTTTTTTAAGTATGGTACAACAATCTACATTTATTCAAATATAGCTAAATTGTTTTCTTCTGGAACATCATCATAACTCTCCAAACTCTGGAATTCCATCCTGAATTTCTTGTGACTCTATTTCCTTTAGAACCCTTGGCCTCAGTCTCTCATGTCAAGCAATAGAGCTCTCATGGGGCAGATGAGAAGGGCTGCTCATCTTCTTTACCACTCCGGGACGAAATGCATGGGTTGTGCAGATATGCTGCGTGGCCACGCCCATCACTAGGTCTTATTTTCGGGGTAGGGCTTATATGGCGCCAATGCTTACACATCCTGCTAGGGCTTATTTTATGGGTAGGTCTTATTTTTGGGAAAACACGGTAACTAATGAGGAGTGAAAAGGGGTAACAGAATCCAAGGACTGGTGAAATCCACTCTGTCTTCAGAACACAGGTAGTTTGGTATGTCTCCAGCTCAGACACGAGAACTGGGGTTTGGGGAAAGAGTGCTAAGAAAAGCTGGACAAGCGGTAGGCACTCAGTGATGTAGGGCCTTGTAGGACAGAGGATGGGACTAGAGAACCACTGAGACATTTTAGGGGGCAAATGATACAAGATTTACATCTGGAGATCATTCTGATGACCAGAGTAGTGATGTGCCAGTCTCCAAACCCATGGAAGAGCAGAAAAGCTGGTAGAGAATAAATCAATCTTAACTTTAGAAAACAAGAAAGAGTATCATTGGTGGAGCTGAGATTTTGAGAAATTCCTGGAAAATAGAAACGACAAAAGAAAATATAGTCTTCTGTGCCCAGAATGCACTTTATTTTTAAAATTGATTTGTGGGGTACATGGGGAGATTTGTTACATGGATATATTGCATGCATAGTGGTGAAGTCTGGGCTTTTTGTGTAACTCTCACCCAGCTAGTGCACACAGTACCCATTTAGATAATTTCTCATCTCACATCCCTCTTCCACCCTCCTACCCTCCTACACTTCTGAGTGTCCAGTGTCTAGTATTCCTCTATGTCCAAGTGTGCTCATTATTTAGCTCCCACTTATGAATGAGAACATGCAGTGTTTGACTTTCTGTTTCTGAGTTATTTCACTTAGGATAATGGCCTCTTGTTCCATCTTTGTTGCTGCAAAAGACGTGGTTTCATTCTTTTTTATGGCTGAATATTAATAGTATTGCCTGGTAAATATACACACCACAATTTTTAAATCCACTTATCAATGATGGACACTTAGATTGGTTCCATATCTTTGATATTGTGAATGGTGATGTGATAAATATTATGAGTGCAGGTACCATATTGACATAATAATTTCTTTTCCCTTGGGTAGGTACCCAGTAGTGGGATGCAGAATCAAATGGTGGATCTATTTTTAGTTCTTTGAGAAATCTCCAGACTGTTTTCCATAGAGATTGTACTAATTTACATTCCCATGAACAATGTATAAGCATTCCCTTTCTCTGCATCCTTACCAACATCTATTGTTTTTTTTTGCCTTTTTAATAATGGCCATTCTAACTGGAGTAACATGTTATCTCATTATCATTTTAATTTCCATTTCTCTGCTGATGCGGTGATGTTGAGAGCATTTTTTTCATATGTTTGTTGGCCATTTGTATGTCTTCTTTTGAAAAATGTCTGTTCATGTCTTTTGCCCACTTTTTAATGAGGTTATTTGCTCTTTTCTTGTTCAGCTGTTTGAGTTTTTTGTAGATTCTGGATATTAATCCTTTGTTGGATGCAGTTTGTGAATACTTTCTCTCATTCTGTAGGTTGTCTGCTCTGTTGATTCTTCTGCTGTGCAGAAGTGTTCTGGTTCAACTTTAGGGGGAAAAGTGCTACGGAGATCAGGGCAAGTTTGAGGAGCTCCGAGACTGGAGTCAAAGCACACAGGAAGGAGGAAGCCTTGTGGAGCTCACTCAGAGGGTTGTGATTTGAGCAGCTGGGGGCTCGGCCCGGCCATCTCTTCCTTCCTCATTTTGGGCTGCACATGAACAGTCATTCATGGTATGTCCCCAACACTGAAAAAGCGAAGCTGTGGGTACTGCAGCCAGGCAGATGAAGCACTCAGATCAGTACTGACTTCTGAGAAGGACAAGACTCTCCAATAACCAGGGGTGCATTAATTGTCATAGTCCCACCTCACCAGCTCCAGGTGTTGATAACTCAAAAGGAGCCAAGCAGGTGCTCCTAAACTCAAGAAGCCAGAAAAGGAACAACAAAGATTTAAGGTTAAAAAGTATGTAGACATACGATTAAAACATACATTTAAAAATTTCTCACATGGCAGAAATGACTAATTAGAAAATATTTTGGAAGAAAAAAATTCCATTTGCAGTAGCAAAAATAAAAACAGAAATCCTGATAATAAACCCAAGAAGTATATAAGAAACCACATAGAATGAAACCCTAAAAATGTAGTGAAGTCCATTTAAAAAGACCTAAATAATTCCCCATGTTCTTAGATAAGAAGATTCAGTTTTGCAAAATAATTATTTCTCTTCAAGTTATCAAAACAACAGTGACTTTGCCTTCCTAGATATAAGAATATGTCTTTGAACTATAGAAATTAAAATATTGTGATAATGGCACAAAATATAAAATATATTAGTAAAAAAAGTTAAAGATCAGAATCAGACTATGTATATATGAGATTGTAGTTTATTATGTAGGGGCATTTTACGTAATTGGGAAAATGACAAATTATGCTATAAAAGATCTTTGACTATTGCTGATCAATTTGAAAAAAAAAATAAAGATAGGACTTTTCTACTTTACACCATAAACAACATACATTCCCAATGAATTATTAGCAAGTAATATAGAATAATTTTTAAATCTATGGCTAGGACACTCTGAAGCATAGGAAAAAAATCCAGAAGCTCTGTATATCAGATGAAGATCAATAAATGGACAGAATTCATACAAATCACATAATCTATTACAATAGACAAAAAGCAGGTATGTGTCAAAACAAAGAAATAGAGATATCATGCAAAATATAAAAGATGCTTAATATGTGTGGTATTACTAATAAATGCAACAATTAAATGTCATATTTTACCACCAGAATTAAAAATATTTAAAAGACAAATGTGTGAGTTCTTTTGGGGAAAGTGCTAACAGGTAAAGAAATTTTAGAATATAATTTGCTGCAGTATCTACCAAAAATAAAAGAATCCTTCTCCTAGTATTCTACTTTTTCTACTTTTAGGGCATCTACTCTATAAAAATGGGTCTGCCACATAAATATAGCAGGGGTTTTTTTTCATAGCAAGGAACTATAATCAGCATGAAAATCTATAAATAAATGACAATATATTTATTTGTTCATAAAATATTTTATAGGAAGGAGTTAAACATTACAAGGTAGACCTTATATGTCTACATGGAGACATGTACAAGACAGATTAGTAATGGGAAAATCAGCCACTGAATCATATATAAGGTATAATCTTATCATACATATGGTCTAACTTTTTAGTTTTTTCAAAAACTAACAAAGAGAAAAATGTGTGGAAGGGTGTGTGTGTCAAGGATCACAGGAGAGGAGACTGGGAGAATATATAATAAGCTACTTATAGCACCTCCGTGAAGGGGAATGGAATTTAGGATGGCGGATGTGTAGGCAGGTGATAAGGGGGTGTAGAAAGAAAATGGTTGGATTATTCAATGTCTTCTGAATATTCTATATTGAAAATAGGTTTACGCATAATCTATAACTATATAACACATAACTGTAAAATTTTAAAAACTGTAAAAGAATTATGGCCCAGGCATTGGCATGGATTTGGGGTTGCAATGGGGAGGCATGCGTGAGCAAAACTAGAAAGAGTGAGACCATTTAGAAGAGTAGCTCAAAGTTGAAGTCAGAGATAAGTTTGCCCAGGCTGGAGAAGATTAGGTGGGGATAGCCATTTCTCAAGATAGACAAATCTTAAAGTTATGAAGAAGGCAATATTGGAAGGGCTTGGTGATTGACTTAGGTGCACATGGGCAAGGAGTCAAGATGATTCCGGCTTTCTTGCCAGAGTTCAGAGAAGAGGGCAGAAAACAATGACCTATTAAACAGTCCATGGCACAGATTCAGGCGATGTCTGTTGTCTTCAGCCCATCTCTGAGGCCAGAAAGGAAGGGGTGGTTAAACCTCACAAATTTGGTCCAGTGACCACACTCAGTAGCTTACGTGAAAAGTGGTGGGAAAATTTTAATGTGGTTTATAATTTATTGTCAAGCGATCATCTTTGCTGTCAGAAAAAAGTAGCACACTCAACAAATATGTGCCTATGCTACATGATCTTCTAAGCTAACTCCAGAAGCGTTTTCATTATTTCCTATTTACTCGGTTATGGAATTATTTCCCAGGCTCCTTTAGTGTTAGTCCAAGTCCTGTTGACACGTGATGGGAGAACACACATTTGATTCTATCTGCGAGTGTTCATTTGCTCCCTGGGTAACATCCATTTTAAGGAAATTATTATGCTTCATTTATGTTACATCATTTGCGGAACAAGGTGTTTTCATCTCATTGCATTATAAGCCATTAGACTCCAAAATAATAACAGTATTTATATTTTGTCTCTTATTTATATTATAAAATATAATATTTATATTATATTTTCTCTCTCTCTTTTCTTACTGTCTCTGCATTACCTATAGATGACATTTTTGGGAATATGATCTGCGTCTTCTTTTTGTTTTTCCATCTCTTTTGTAATGTCTCAGTCTTCTACTTATTTGTACTTGTGTTTGTCAGTCTTCCCAAATATTTCTAGATTCTGATCAAGCTGATAAGAAATAATAAAATTAAATTTGTTCCAATTTCATGTTAATGAGCAGCCAGTAATATTCTTGAGTGCTCACCAAATAAGGACCCATAAGGACCTATCCAGGTGCTTTGTTCAAAGGTTTTTCTCTTTATTAATCCCATATTAGGGGCAACAGTCAGGAAAGTTGATGATTATGAGGTTTTGAACTTTGAATAGTGGAGTTGACTATACTTAGCAATATTGATGTGACACATATAATTTGCATACCTGCTGTACACGGATAATGATGTTAAAACTTTATTTTTTATGACAGTTACTCTCCAGTTTTTTTTCTTTCCATGAATTCTTTAGGGCCACTAATCAAAAATCTGATGTGTATCAATCCAGTTTCAGTTGCAGATAACAAAAGGCTCTATTTTAAGCAGTAAAGGATTCAAAACAGAGCATCAGAGACTGGAGAAGCAGCCCTGTCTCTATCACAATCAAAACCTGGGAATCACGAAGTCATTGTCCTACTCATCTGCAATCCAGGGCTCAAATTGTCACTCTTTTGCATGTGGCTCCAGGATCACAAGGCCTGAGCTGCTATCTTGGGGTGAGGGAGACACCATCAGACTGGCTGGCTCCTGAGCCAGGTGTCCCCTATGACGTCTATGTTAGAAGAATGGATGCCTGACCAACCGCTGCATCCCTCCCCACGGATTGGTGCTAAATTAATTTCTCATGAGTCCCTTTGATCAGTAGAACTTAGTCCTAGACCATGTCCAGGAACACAGCTGCAAGGGAGTCTGGGAAATGTAGTCTTCATTTTCTAATCTTGCAGTACTAGAGGACACCCCAGAAGAGGGTTGGGGCAGATGTGAAGTGAATCTGCCATGTTGTGGATTCCCAGGCAATCTTCATTTTTTGTTTTCTATTGAAGCCTCTGTCTCTGATATTTCCCTTTCTGCTGTACAGAGCCTACTCTTCACCCCTTCCACTTTAGCAAATCGTTTCTTCCATTCCTTTCTTTTCCTTTCCGTCCTGTCCCTCTCTCCTCCATACTGGCTCACACTGTCTTCCAACTATAAATTGGCAGGCTGTCAAAATGTTCATGATAACAGACATGCATCTTTTCAAAAGAATCCAGATAGCTCCATAGAATGGCTAGATTATCACAAAATCACCAAAAATTTCTGCATGTCTAATGTACACTGATAATGATAGGTAAAGTTTTATTTTTTAAGGCAGTTATTCCTCAATTTTTTTCATGAATCCTTTAGGGTCGCTAAACCATACAAATTTAAAAATTAAATATCGATATAAATTTTAAAACCTTAAATGTTTAGATCTGCCACTTATGACTACCACAATGCAAGATTTTTTAAAAAGTGTTTTGCAATGTATCTTGAAGGCCAATGGAAAAAATATTGTTATATTTATGGGAAAATCAGTTTTGAGGCAGAATCCTGGTGCCTCGTCTTAGTCAAAATAGTTATTTATTATTAATTCCATGCATTTTAAAACCAAGAATGGGACACTTCACAGGGAGTATTCCCTTCTTTTAACCTCCCACTCATCCACAGAATTTCACTATACCTAAAGAACATGTATCTTTTTTTACACACCTATAATGTAACCTTTTCTTAATTAAGATGGTATATTCAGCAAATTTTTATAAAGGCAAATTTGTGCTTGTGGAAAAGAGTTCTGATTTAAAAAGTCAGCTTTGCAAGCTAAAGAATGGATACTTTTGAATGAAAATTCTGAGTTCGGTAAGGCTCCAAAAACACTCAGTTGGAAAGATGGAGGGTAAGGTGTTCATGGTGAAGTCATCTCATGCAGTCAGTAAAGTTAAAATTCCAGTATTAACTGATGGTGGCCAGTCATTATTATATACAAATGTCCAAATTAAATTAGGTTGCCCAGTATAAGTAGCCAAAGGATAAAGAATGGCAAGGTAGACACAATTCAACTCTCTAGTGTGTTTCTTTTCTTTTTTTTTTTTTTTTTTTGAGACAGAGTCTCACTTCGTTGCCCAGGCTAGAGTGAGTGCCGTGGCATCAGCCTAGCTCACAGCAACCTCAAACTCCTGGGCTCAAGCAATCCTCCTGCCTCAGCCTCCCGAGTAGCTGGGACTACAGGCATGNTTTTTGAGACAGAGTCTCACTTCGTTGCCCAGGCTAGAGTGAGTGCCGTGGCATCAGCCTAGCTCACAGCAACCTCAAACTCCTGGGCTCAAGCAATCCTCCTGCCTCAGCCTCCCGAGTAGCTGGGACTACAGGCATGTGCCACCATGCCCAGCTAATTTATATATATATATATATATATATATATATATATATATATTAGTTGGCCAATTAATTTCTTTTTTTAAATTTTTTTATAGTAGAGACGGGGTCTCGTTCAGGCTGGTTTTGAACTCCTGACCTTGAGCAATCCGCCCACCTCGGCCTCCCAGAGTGCTAGGATTACAGGTGTGAGCCACCACGCCTGGCCTCTAGTGTGTTTCTTTAGCTTTCAAATATCTCTCAAGAGCATATACGTGTGTGTGCCCTCATTACTGCCATCCCCGTTCATACTCGGTGTGTACTATTGATCACTCTTGAAGCCTGTGGAACCTGCCAGTTAAAAGCATTTTCAGCCCAACGTTTTTGTATATGTCTCTGTCTGAGGAGCTGCGTGTGTGTGTGTGTGTATGAGGATATTGGAGAAGGTTAGTAGAGGAGCAATGTAAGGTATGTCAGGGCAAGGATACTTTTAATATAGTTGTAGAGAGAAAACCTTTATGAGTATAATAACAATAGAACAACTAAATGGTAAAATAAAAGGTCTGACTATCAGCCCAACAGAATTTTAAAGAAGAAAGAATTAACCATTTACTTAAGAAAGAATTAACCCCAGAGAACTGATACAGTCTCCAACCTGGACTTTGGCTTTAATCTCACCTTCCTCTATCCTCTATGCTACTTCCAAAGCTTTTTCTAAAATGTGCATCTTCTCATTTGCTCTCACTGTTTAAAAACCTTTGAGGGCTCCCTAGTCCCTTGAGGACAATGTCCAACCTCTGTAGAATGATCAGAAGATCATCAGGGTTTGGCATCTCTCACCTTTCCCCAAATTATCTCTCACCTCACCCCTCTGAGTCTATCCCATCCAACTTCCTGCAGCTCCAAACAAGACAAGATACTTCAAGCTCTTGTGTTTTCACAAGGGAGCTCCCTCTTGGAGGCATATTGCTACCCATCATCACTTACATCCACTCTAGTTTATGCATATACGAGATACTCATAGTGTCAGCTTCATGATCCCATTTCCAGTAAGGGTTTTCTGGTCCATGAAACCAAGTTGAATTGACCATTTGGGTCATTTCTATGGCTTCCAAGTCCCCCTTACTCTAGCATCTGTGATATTTTATTATGTCTACTTTTCTGTATTCGTGACTCTTTAAGTTAGACTTGTTAAAAATTCACACATCTCCTTCCTTGCTGCCTTGTCTCCAGAGCATGGGGCCCTGTATCTAGTAGTCCCTTCATTTGCTAAATAAGACAACAGCCAAAGAATTGCTCAAGAAAATTGTACTTGATCTGGATCTTGAGCCATTGGGCAAGATTCTGGGCAAAGGAAGAAGTATGGGAAAAAGTAAACAGATATCTGTGGGGAATTTATGTGTGTGTGAGAGAGGGAAAAAGAGTCAGCCAGAATAGTGGAACTTAAGTTTGAATGTGTAGTATCATATCAAATTCTGAAAGCCTGAGAAACCACAACCTGATGATGCCACCATGAAATGGGTAAGGTGAGAAAAATAGCTGAGATTTATTATGCAAAAGTGGAGAAATAAAATTATGTTGATTTTGAGGCAGAGAAATCTTATGAGCTATGGATGAGATCTCTTCTTCTTACATGTCTTTTTTTTTTTTAATAAAATCTTCCTGAGAGTGGAACTAATATGTATATTAGACTTTTTAAATGTTATTATAAATTGGCAAATTATAATTGTATATAGTTGTGGGATAGAGTGTGATGTTATGATTGATGAATACAATGTGGAGTAATTAAATCAAGCTGATTAATATATCCACCACCTCAAATACTTGTCTTTTTTTGTGCTGAGAACATTTGAAATTTATTCTCTTAGCAATTTTGAAATGTATGATACACTATTATTAATTGTATGCATCATGATGTGCAATAGATCTAAAAAAGTGTATTCCTCCTGTCTGAGACTTTGTATCCTTTGATCATCTCCCCATTCCCTCTTCTCCCCCCACCTCCCAGCCTCTGGTAACCACCTTTATACTCTATTTCTATGAGTTCAATTGTTTTAGATTCCACATATAAGTGAGAACATGTAGTACTTGTCTTTCTGTGCCTGGCTTTTTTCACTTAGCATAATATTCTCCAATTCCATCCATGTTGTCAGAAAAGACAGAATTTTCTTCTTTTTTAAGGGTGAATAGTACTCCATTGTGTGTGTGTGTGTGTGTGTGTGTGTATACACACCACATTTTCTTTATATATTGATGAATATTTAGGTTGTTTCCATAACTTGGCTATTGTGAATAATGCTACAAGAAAAACGGGACTGTAGGCATCTCTTCCACAAACTGATTTCAAATCTTTTGGGTAAATTTCTAGAAATGAGATTGCTGGATTGTACGGTAATTCTATTTTTAGATTTTTGAAGAATCTCCACACAATTTTCCGTAATGGCTGTACTAATTTACATCCTCACTGACAGTGTACGAGAGTTCCCTTTTCTCCACGTCCTCACCAACCCATGTTATCTTTAAATTTTTTTGAAAATAGCCATTCTGTCAAATGTGAGATGATATCTCATAGTGGTTTTAATTTGCATTTTCCTAAGGATTAGAGATGCTGAGCATATTTTCATAAATATGTTGGCCAATTTATGTCTTCTTCAGAAGACATTCAGAAATATCTATTCAAGTTCTTTGCCCATATTTTAACTGAATTATTTGCTTTTCTTGCTATTGAGTTGTTGAGTTTCTTATGTATTTTGGATATTAATTCTTTATCAGATGTGTGGCTTGCAAATATTTATCCCTATTTGTAGGTTGTTTCTTCACTCTGTTGTTTCTTTTGCTGCTGAGAAGCTTTTTAATTTGATGTGATCCCATTTGTTTATTTTTGCTTATGTTGCCTGTGCTTTTGGGGTCAAATTCAAAAAATTATTGCCCAGAACAATGCTGTGTAGTTTTTCCCCTACATTTTCTTCTAGTAGTTTTACAGTTTCAGGTTTTACATTTAAGTCTTTAATTCATTCTGAATTCATTTTTGCATATGGTATGAGATAAGCATCCAATTTTATTCTTCTGCATGTAGATATCAGTTTTCCAAGCACTATTTATTGAAGAGAATGTCCTTTTCCCATTCTGTATTTTTGGCAGCTGCTTTTCCAAAAGTCAATTGGCCATATATATATGGGTTTATTTTCGGGATCTCTATTCTGCTCTATTGGTTGATGTGTCTATTTTTATGCCAGCATCATGCTGTTTTATGTATATTAATTTTTTTTTTTTGAGACAGGGTCTTACTCTGTCACCCAGGCTAGAGTGAAGTGGCATCATCATAGCTCACTGCAACCTTAACGGCCTGGGGCGAAGCGAACCTCATGCTTCAGCCTCCCGAGTAGCTGGTAGTACAAGCACGTGCCACCACGCTCAGCTTATTTGTCTGTTTTTCCTACTCTTACTATGTTGCTCAGGCTGGTCTTGAACTCCTGGCCTCAAGTGATCCTCCCGCCTCCAGCCTCCCAAAGTTCTAGGATTACAGGTATGAGCCACCATGCCCAGCCATGTATATTAGAACTTGATGAAGGGTTAATTAAGTACTAAATGGTTGGAAAAAATAATATTAAAGCATATTTAATCTACTGCCTTAAGTAATGGCTATAAATTCTATCATAAAATTCTATCATAAAAAATTGCATATCATTCTTTGATGGTTAAACCCACTTATAACGGATGATTTTGATTGCCTAATATATTGTTGGGGTTAAATAGCTTCTAGGGAGAATGAATACTGAGCACCTACTGTATTCTAGGCATCAAAGAATTTGTATAGTTTATCTAGTTTAATCTTCATGACAACCCTGGATGTGAGGAATCAACAATCTCATTTGTATATATAAATAAACTAAAGCCCAAAGAATTGAAATAACATCTCCAAGGTTACCTAGCTATGAGTAGAAGAGTTTTATTCAGGCTTAGGTCCACAGGACTTGAAAATGAGACATAAAAATCATCTTTTTCAGGATCCTAGCAGAATGGTTAGCAATATGTATCTTATACCAAAGGATACTTAGTTATCAGGAGAACATTTCTTAAAGAAACTTCTAATTCTAATAAAGCACATTCTAATTCACACACAAAAATCCACCGAGTTCTTTTTGTGAATAGTGTGAGAATAAAGACTTGGGTTGAAGAGGAGGAAAATAGGTACTTACCTGTCTAGAAATGTTGATTAGGTCATTATCTTATAGCCCCTAAAAAAACCTATGAAATTTAGCTACCTCAATTAATTTAGTTACTTTATATCTTACAACGCTTCCAGAAAGCCTTATCTTAGCATATGTAAGAAACCAGATCTGACCCTGATATAGTGGTCTTTTAAAGTGTAGAATTCTTCCACAAACTCTAAAGGAAGACTGGGTGTGTGACATTCTTTAGTAAGGTGTCCTCTTGCCTAATCCTTCTACCCCACCCACCCCTCTGGTAATATGTACAATGACTGAAGCTATCTAGGCTTTCAATACCATAAATCTTAATGTAAACAGCACACAGCTTAGCATAGACAAATAGCAGAGTTCTTGGATACTCCTGTAAGTAATGCTGCTACTATCTTTCAACTGTTTGAGTTTTACTCTCCTGGTTCAAAGACATAATTTAATGGATATACAGGGTAGTTTAGTGAACTTAGTGGATGATGCTTAACTGGAATAATTGGTTCTACAACCAGTTTTTTTAAATTTCACAGTCTTTCGTAACTCAGTTACAGTGTTCTTGATGAGGCATTATTCCTTGGCTATAGGAATCAAGGGTTTTGTAGGCAGCAATAATTTCCTATTTGAACAACATAATAAAGTGATTTTGTACATTTATATGAGTAAATGTGAATGTTTGGGTTAGACTGCAAGCCATTCAGGCAGATTTGCCCCCAAAGAAGCAACTTTTCACTGTATTTCCAATTTGTCACTTAGGACCTTTCATACTATTTTTTTTCCTTAAAAAGAGGTGTCCTGTGTAATCACAACCTATGTTTCAAAAGCTATGTTGTAAACTATTAGGGTTTAAAATAAAATTAAACTCAGTTGATGTTTATTACTGTGTGTAATTGTAAATGTCTATTTAAGTCTTCCAAGCTAGAAGTTCATGGCAGAATGGAAGGAAGAAGTTGGATTTTATCAGTTTTCTCTTTTTTTCCCCTCTCTTCTAAATTTGTGTGATTATTTTATAACATTTCATTATCCTGGCAGGACAGAATTTATGATGTTTGTGACATCTCTGAGCGAACTCATTTAGCACAGACAAATTCCACAAGTAGCTAGGAAGTGGCAGCCCCATTGATAAGCTTTCAATTCCATAGAAATTGAGCCATAACATTCCCATTAACTTTGTTTGGAGCACTGATTAGTGATAAAGGGTAGAGACAAATCCGAGTTAATATAGATAGGGAAGTGTTATTTTCCTCATCCTCCAAAATTTGGCTATCATTGGATAAACATTCCCGTCTGTGGAAGCCTTCCTTCTTCTCTCACGCGGGTATGACAGCAATGTGTGGGGAATTTACAGGATAGAGGACCTACCCCAGCATGACCTAATGCTCCTATCCTTCTAAGCAAGTGTTCCTTCTACACCATTATTATCTCCGTTTCCCAAACATCCACCTCTAATTTCACAATTCTTTTGCCCACACAGCTTCTAAACTTCCCTACAGCAACAACAACAAAACCCAGAGAGAGTTGTAATTTAGAATAGACAGTCTTTATATGATGATGTCTGAGAATTGGCCCCAGGGGAGAAGACCAGGAGTCTGACAACTCAAGAAGGCCTTGGAGAAATTACCTACCATGGGACAGAATCTGGCTTTCAGCTTTGTGGGCTCTGAAACCAGCTCTTGTTAATGCAAAGAGATCAGGCAGACTCAAACTAACCAGAGTAGAACATCATTCATCTGTATCCAAAGTTTTATACTGCAAAGAGAAGTAGACCTGTCATAAACTGGAACACTCATGCTGCCATCATTAGTGAATTTTTGCCTGTCATCAGACCTGCTTAGGGAGGCAAATCACAATCAGAACTTGCTCAGAATATCAGGAGTTAGATGATCTGAATGTTAAAATATATCAAGCTCTTGATAGGGAGTATCTGAGCTTTGCAAGGATTTCAGCATTTAATGACATACTATACTTATTTGTAAGACTCCCTGGAAGACTTGCTGAGGCATAAGACTAGAATTGCTCTTACTGAGCAATTGTTTTCTGGTTAGTATAAAACATGGAATGCCAAGACTCAGTTTTAGCTAAGGGATGATCCCTGCACAAATAAAGGTTTTCAAAATGTTCATGGACAGATAGAAAAGAATTTGCAAATATAACTAACTCTGAGAGGCAGTGACAGACCAGAAGTTAACCCCAGCAGCTGGGTCCTGCCAGTTGGCTGAAAGTTGCCCCAACAACAGGAGAGTATCAAAGTAATATCCTACTTCCTAGTCTCATGACTTCCATAATGAAGAGACAATATCATCCATTGCTATTCGTCTGTCAATCAGACAAAGAAAGTTCTAGAAATGCCACCTGCAAGTACCAGGTAAGTATACTAATAAATAATAATCATGAGTTTCATGCTGTATGACTTCTCTCTCCACTATTTCTACCATTATGGGATTTGATAGATATTCTCAAATAAGCATTTCCATTTGTCCAAAGAATATAAATAAAGAGCCTAAAGGGCACTTCCCCACAAGGTTAATTACCTAAAAAAATAAACTTAGAAATATACCTCCTTGAGATAAACTGTAGCATTGCTTTTGCAGTTTATATCATGTGTAACTACTTCATATGTCAAAAAAGAAAAAAAAGTTGGCTTTCTTAAGATGTATAGAACAAGCCATTGCATGCAGCTCAATTTCTGTTACTTCTTTCTAAGGTGAGATCAGGTACAAGAAGTGGCAGAAGTTGAAATGGGTTTTTATGCTCATTATCTCCATGTGTATTCATATATCTGGAAAATTCTCTTTAGACATTGCCAAAAGGCTTTTATAAAATGTTTTGTAGTGCGTGGTTGCTGGGAGACATTAGGATTTCAAAATAAATAGTTCTGCCTTGTTCAAAATGTGTACAAATAGCACTAAACATAGACACTTGGAATCTTTCAAATCTCTGAGGTTAGCATTGTAAGACCTGCCTCAAATGCATTTGGACAAAAATAAAATCCCTAATTATTTTAAAGACAGTAACATGCTGGAAGTATGCATGCTATTATCCTTTAAAAACACTGTAAGAATATAAAGAAGGCCTCTCCCCTGACAATACTGTAGGGCCCCTCATCTGGGTGTTGGAAAGTCTAGGAGAATTTACTACCATACAAAGCAATAAATCACCCTTCAAGCACTTGGGTCCCCTTCCCTCTTTTCCTTACAGGATTCAGTGAATGGTGAGTACAGAACAGAATTGCATGGTCTTTCTAGTAATCAGTGTTGCCATTGATAATAACTTGAATAATAATTTTGCCACTGTGTCACAGCACAAAAAGCATGCCCAGGAAGCCCAGCTGAGATCTGGCATATCTGCTGTCTTTACAAGCAGAAAGAAACGATCAAGTAAACACAGCATGTCTCAAGAGATGTCCATGAGGATCAGTCTGGGGCAGAAACAAGTACCTGGGTATGCTTATCATAGTTTGGACAAAAGAAAATGACAATTTGAGTATTTCTACCAGCTCCTCTTTTAGTACAGTTATTAAGGCACACCATAGGGCATAAAATGACATAGTATTTCAAAACAAACTGAGCTAGATGGATACAGGGTCCAATCTTTAAAACACCTTTTCCATTCGTATTTATCTCACGAGCATGCCAGATGAATAGTAGATAAAGTGTTTCCAACATATCTAAATTGAGATGATTTGTCTTGGCACCAAATACAATTTAGAATTGGGATGTTTCCTGGCATCGCCTCTCATCTGGGTTGTCTTGTCACTTCTGCCCATTCCTACTTGGAAATCCTTATTGGAGATTGAGAATAAAGATCTCATTAACTTCAAACATGACTTCCCCATTTACTGTGCAATTTTTCTCTCCTTTACTTCCAATCAAATATAAATTTCAAGAACATAAAAATACTGAGTTTCTCTCTGTTTATCTGTGAACCCCATGGTCTCAGATTTTAAAAATAAACTCAATAGTTACACAATTTGAATTTAGAGCTGATTCAGAAACCAAATATGCATATCTCCAGAAAAGAAGACATGTCTGTTGGCAAACAAGGCTGCCTACTTAGCTGGGATGTCTGTCTATGAAAATCATCCCTGGGTAACTAACAAGAGGTGTATAGTTTGGGGGAAGTTCAATTTTTCTTTTCTTATTCAATATTCTGAGATTTCCAGGTTTTCTCTTTGACAAAAGGAAAATAGCTTCAGAATTCATGTTTGTATCAGTATGTTTCTAATTAATTAACTTTAATCTGATTCTCTCTGTATTAATCTTTGTAAGTTAATCCTGCTGTTTTCATGTTTTAGATAATGGCTTTTCTTTTATTTGCCTGCCTGCAACATAAGTATTAGAAAGAGGAAGGTCATCTTCAGCACTAAACTATGGCCAAGCAGGAGAGTTCATTTAAGATGTTTCTTTTAGGTTCACAAGTTACAATCTCATCTCAAATCCATTTCCAGTTGGGTTTGTTATTCAACAATTCTAGAAGCACAGCCATGTTCTATGTCATTACATGCAATAATCATAACCAAGTTAGACACTAGGGGGCTCTGTGGAGTGAGGTGGTGATAAGATCAGTTTCCAGAATCAGGTAGACCTGGGTTAGGATACCTGCACTTATATTAATATTTCCTCTTTTGTGACCTGGTATAAGTCACTGAACTTCTCTGAGCCTCAGCTTTCTCCTCTATTAAATGATAAAAATTATATATTCTGTATCTACTAAAGGGTGTTTTTTTGGAATCACCATCTTTACATGATGACAATAGGTGTTGTATAAAAAGAGAAAAACATCTTTTGGATAATGCTTGATTAAGTCAAATTAAAGTTAAAAAGGGCTCCTTATGGCAGACATTCTTGATATGTTAATACACGATGTAAATCTCCAACGGAGGTATGAACTACAAGCACTGTCCAGACTGACTTGGAGACCCACTGACTGCCTGTGGAGAAAAGCTCATCTGCTTCATAATGTTGCTGTGATAATTAAGCATAATGATGAATGTTAAATGCTTAGCTTAGTATCTTTTGCATAATATTGGCTAATACTCACTGAGTCCTTCCTGTGTGTGACGTGTCACCTCACTGAATGGACCCCGCAATCCTATGAGGTAGGTACCCCTACTCTTGCCCTGTAAGTGAAAAAACTGAAACTTGGAAATGTTGACCAACTGCCCTGTACCATATGGCAAGAAAGTGGCAAACTCAGGCCTTTGTGACTCCACAGAATGCCTGACACACTTTAATAAAACCTGCTGCCCAGCTCCTTCTTTTTCGTAGCTAGTCCTGGGACGACGGTTACAACCTAACCCAAGCTATTAGCAGGGTGGGCCTCAAAGTCAAAGGTTCCTCTCAAGAGTACTGTCCTCCTCTATAGCTTGACCCAGAGTTGTTGTTAGACAACTCCAGGCCCCACATTCGTGTAGTGATTCCTGCCATCAACGAGGACATGGTAAGTGCTCAACTGTGTGTTGGACACCCTTCTAGGTGGTTGGGATACGGCAGAGAACAAAACAAAGTCCCTGCTCTCATGGAGCTCTTACTCCTGTGTGAGAAGACAAAGACAAGGAGCTAAGGAAAAAGCAACAGACGAGCCATGGTAATAAGTGTTATGTAAAAAAATGAAGCAGGAAAAAGGAACAGCTAGTGACTGTGTGTGTGTTGGGTGGGGGTTTGTGGTTGCAATAGGGATATGCAGGGAGGCCCAGATGAGACAGTGCCCTTTGATCAAAGACCTGGTGCAAGGTCTTGGTGCAAAGACCTGGTGTAAGGTCTTGGTGCAAAGACCTGGTGCAAGGCAGGAAGGAAAGATCCAGGATGCCACCTGGGGGCTAAAGAAACAGACAGTAGAAAGTTTCCTGGTGTGTTCAGGAAACTGAAGCAGTTTCTCTTTACCTACCTTTGAGACCAAGGTGATGGAAAGACATGTGGGCATATAGACACAACACAGCCCTCCTCCTAGCCTTGCCTTCCTATACTGCTTGGAAGTGAAAGAGTCACGCTGCAGAATTTATTCTTTACCCAGAGGAGAGATCTTTTGTGTGCATATAAATCTTAAAACTAATGAGGAAAGTAAATTTCCAATGCAAGACAATTTTGTGATATATTTCTGAAAGTGGTTTTGCATTTGAAGGCTTCTAGTGGGCCCTGAGTTATTTCAAGAGAATTTGCTAAAGTTCATGGTGATTAATAAGAGATGATTTATGAGAGAATTTCGTAAATTGTTAAGCAGACTGCAAATATAAGGGATTATTTTTGTTATTAAAGAAGCGGACTTTAAAAAATTGCTTGCAATGTTTTTCCAGCCACAGATTGTGAATATATTTTTTAATTTTCAGAATTTACTGGTAATGTAACTATGTCTTCTTCCTTCACTTTGCCTTAAACAAAAATATTTCAATCATTTGTCTTTAACAAATGCTCTGTTTATCATTAGCATAAATTCTCATAGGACCATGACCAAATTAATGAAAATTAAGGGCATTTTCTTTTGTACCTTTATAAATTTCTCTTGGGGTACAAATGGCACAACCAAATTTAGCAATTTGGCAAGATGTATCAAGAGTTCTAAAGAAAATTATATCTTTGACCTTGTAATTTCACTTCTAAGAATCTCAGTGAAATTATAAGTAATAAGGAAAGGGATTTGTTTCCAAGGATGCTTTATACAAAAGTATTTATAATAACAAATATTGCAAATAACATTCATGTGTCAATTAAGGTATATCCATACAATAGGGGAGTATATTCCCTTTATAAAAATGACTTTTACATAGAATTTTAATAGCATAGCAACCTGCTTATGGTATAAAGTTAGTAGAATAAAAAAGCAGGATATGGCCAGGCACGGCGGCTCATGCCTGTAATCCTAGCACTCTGGGAGGCTGAGGGGCATGGATCGCTCAAGGTCAGGAGTTCAAAACCAGCCTGAGCCTGAGCAAGAGTGAGACCCTGTCTCTACTAAAAAAAAAAAGAAAGATTAACTAAAAAAATACATAAAGAAAGAAATTTTAGCCGGGCATGGTGGCGCATGCCTGTAGTCCCAGCTACTCGGGAGACTGAGGCAGCAGGATTGCTTGAGCCCAGGAGTTTGAGGTTGCTTTGAGCTAGGCTGATGCCATGGTACTGTAGCCCAGGCAACAGAGTGACACTCTGTCTCAAAAAAAAAAAAAAAAAAAGCAGGATGCAAAATTGTGGATAAATGTAGTCTAGAATAGGTAAAAAGTGAAATATATAGTAAAATATAGCAAAGTGTTAGCAGTGATTGAATCTGGGCTTAGAAATTGGATTATAGTGTATTATTTTGCATCTTCACAGTTCCTTGATGGTTGTAGCAATAAGACATTTAGCAGAGGTACTAATCTTACCCTCTGCTACTTGTATGGTCTCAGCAGCGTTTCACAACTGTTGACATAACTACGTATTAAAAATTCTTTTCTCTGTGCCTTGTCAACAAAGGATGACATCAATGGTGTCTCAGCAAACAAGGAAGCCAATAATCAGTTGTCATGATTAAAAAGCTGAAAATCATGACCATAAAAGAACCTTTGCATTATAACCTAAAGAAAAGATTCCTCAATGTACATATTTCGATATCAATAGGCGATTAGGTGTGTTTTGAGGATTTGTGTCTTAAATGACCTGCTGGCTTTCTGACTTCATTTTCCTATTCTTTTCAAAGCTGTCAAAGAGGATAAAGTTTAAAATGAAACGCACATACCTCCCTAATGATGTTTGCTCTTACAACATGACTTGTGAAAACTTGGGGAAGTATATTGTAATAGACCAGCTATTGTACCTGGATGATAAGATTTCTAATTCGCAAATATGTTCTGGACTAAACCGAGTAAGCCATTTCCTTGCATATTCAAATAAAGCTTCCATTTAAGGCCTCTAGGTGTTAGTTTCCATGGAAGATCTCATTGAGGGGAGGCTGGAAGTTACATGAAAGTATCAAGACTGTAAACGGGCACTGGCAACTCTTCAACTGATTTTGCTTCAATCTCCAAGCACCTGACCTTTATCATCGGCTGAAAGCATTATCTTAAGATCTGAATGCTCCAGTATTCATGAGGATCTCTGCTTCTGGCTCGTGTTTCCAGAGAACAGAAGGCACAAGCAGGGAAATACAGACAGAGCCGTGTTTCCTCATTCCTTGCACGCTCTAGCACATCTTTGCCATTGTTGCTTCTGCTCTCAGAGAGCATCTGAACTGTGGCAATCTTAGGGGACCACTAGAAATTGCCTCCATCTGCTTAGTAAGGTGAGCTTTTGCTTGGCTTCAAATTCACAGTTCTAGAATGTTCTTGAGGCAGAGCGGCTCCACCGAATAACCAAGCCTGTAATGGCCACGTTGTTAGCAACAATTTCTCCTTGGCCAATTCCTCATTTTTGCCATTTTCAGGAGGAAGGACAAATGTATGTGAGCCTCTCCCACCAGAAATAGAAGCTACAATGTCAGCCACACAGCCAAGACCGAGCAATAGACAGTAATTTATATGTCGTTAACAGTATTTGCCACATGCCTTCAAAAAAATCCACTATTCAGTTCTTATCTGGCAAACTACAGAAAAAGGAGTTTTGCTTCCTGTTATTGCAGTACTCGTGGAGTTGGAGAAATGCTCTTGATTTCCTTTCATAAAGTTTTCTTTCTGAAACAATCAGGACTGTAGTAAACACTGACCCAAAAAAGAGGGTTCACTGCATGAGTTTCCAGTAATGCCCGTGCTCTGAGTATTGTTTTTGTCATGGAAGATATGAAAGTTTAATTATTAATGTCACAGATATTCCATTTGTTTCAATTGCTGATAATTCCACCAACAATTTCCCATATCTAGGGGGCTGCTGCGTTCCAGGAGGAGTAGGTGGGCATAGCTTCAGTTTCTGATTCCACTCCCCACAAGCCAAAATTAATCAGTTTAGAAATGACATAAACTAAATGTTATTGCAATGGGAGGTTAATCCTGAAGTGAAACTTCTGATGATCTTAGAGCACTTTCCCTACTGTGTTTATTCTTAGTGGGGATTATGCCCCTGGGTCATCCTATGATTTCTTCCCAGCTCAATTTGAGCTTTCTCTTTCGGTCTCTTAAGTCTCTGAAAAAGTTCCATTATTCCTAATCCAAGGCTCAGGCCTCCTTTTTTGGTATTCGGCCTAATTTGTCCCTGGGGCCATTTAGATTTAGCAGGGTTTGGTGGTGCTACAGGTTTCAGATCTGTTGAGTAGCTGCAGAGGTTGGACCTCCATCTTGATTTACAGAGTTAGGATTTCAAACTTCATCAATCCCAACTGCTCTTCTTCCTCTGCCCAAGCTTGATGTTGAAATCATTTTAAATGAGTGCTTTGACAAAGCCCCGCCACTCTGCATTTAGCTAATTTACAGCTCTGCTAAGAGCCAGTATTTATTTGTATTTCTCCATGGTTCCACCAAATGTTTCTTCTTTTTCTTTTTAAATTCCTTCCATTGTCATTGTTATCCAAATGTGACCTTTTATAACACTGCAGTTAATAGGTGTCTGCAATACAGCTCAAGGGACAGGAGAATGTTAAAGACAGCAGCCATTTTACTGGGGAAAAAAACCCCTACACATTCCTCCCTTTAATTTTCACATTTACAATGTAGAAGATTCCTGCCATTGCTAACATTCTAATTTTCATAGAATTAATTAGCTTGTCCCATCTGTTGGTATGACATTCTGAAGCCAATCAAGTCTGCTGTCCTGCTTCTGCTCCTGTTAACCTTACCTCTCATTTCTAGGAACTCGGGCCCTGACCTTTCTTCCAGAGGGTCCAAGCCCCTGTCTTGATAACTGGCTCAGGAATCCAGTGTTTCTGGGGGTAGGGTCTTGCTTAGACCCCATGAATCCTGCCTGGACACTGCTAAGCCCAAGATATGGGTATGGGTTCTTTTTGGTATCACACACCTCAGACACGAACCCCTGACAGCCAGGCTGGTGTCCCTCCCTGGCACCATTCTCTTTTGTGGAGGTGCTTCACCTGTTGGCCTGGACTCCTTCCCATCAGCCCATCACCTGTGACTGTCTGCCTACATGCCACTTGGGTTCATCCCAGGACATGTTCAGTCTTCAGAGTCTGACCCTTTGCTCTGCCTCTGAGTGCCAGCTGAGTCCTGATTTGTATAAGCTGTGCCTTGGCTGTGTGATTTACTTGCAGAGTGTGACATTGCTCAAATCTCTTTACCTGTTGAGCCTCATTTTTCCTTTATATGTAAAGAGTAGGTTATGCTGAGTGTTGAAAGGTCTGTATCAGGGATGACTCTGCTTCTACTAGAATCCATGGCTCACAGATAGAATTACTTATCTCCAGGGTAGGATGGTACAGTGGCATAAATTCTCCCGCTGATGAGCCATGGCCCCATAACTTCTATCATCAAACTCTTTAGAGTAAGGCTGAGGTTCCCAAACACTGGTCTTTAGTAAGGGCTGCTTTGGGATACAGCATTAAATGATCTCTGGGTAATTCAGGACATTTCAGTGAATTTGCCAAAAAAGTTGCAATTTTTTAAATTTATGTTTTTTTTTAAATAAGAAACTAAACCCTTTCCAAATTTTTTATATTAAAATATCCTTTCTTTTATAAAATGTTGATGATATTAAATAGTAGTTTTCTTGTAGCTATTTTTAAGGTCCTTAACTTGGCAAAATAAAATGGTTAAAAACCCTAAACCAGTCCTTATTCTTCTCTTCTCTTCTCTTCTCTTCTCTTCTCTTCTCTTCTCTTCTCTTCTCTTCTCTTCTCTTCTCTTCTCTTCTCTTCTCTTCTCTTCTCTTCTCTTCTCTTCCCAGTCCTTATTCTTCTCTTCTCTTCTCTTCTCTTCTCTTCTCTTCTCTTCTCTTCTCTTCTCTTCTCTTCTCTTCTCTTCTCTTCTCTTCTCTTCTCTTCTCTTCTCTTC